>CM019708.1:35641602-35849102 GCA_009760885.1 Achatina immaculata
ATCTTCATACAGACATATAAACATCAAAGTCTCAGGTTCTAACTCTGAGCATCACGTTAAACATCAATGTAGCAGATTCTAACACTGAGGATCTCTTTAAACATCAAAATCTCAAGTTACAACACTGAGTGAACATCAAAATCTCAGGTTCTAACACTGAGCATCACTTTAAACACCAAAGTCTCAGGTTATAACACTGAGCATGACGTTAAGCCTAAAGTCAATGGATATAACACTGAGCATCACGTTAAACCTAAAGTCACAGGTTATAACACTGAGCATAACGTTAAACCTAAAGTCAATGGATATAACACTGAGCATAACGTTAAACCTAAAGTCACAGGTTATAACACTGAGCATCACGTTAAGCCTAAAGTCAATGGATATAACACTGAGCATCACGTTAAACCTAAAGTCACAGGATATAACACTGAGCATCACGTTAAGCCTAAAGTCACAGGATATAACACTGAGCATCACGTTAAACCTAAAGTTACAGGTTATAACACTGAGCATCACGTTAAACCTAAAGTCACAGGTTATAACACTGAGCATCACGTTAAACATAAAAGTCTCAGATTATAACACTGAGCATCAAGTTATACATCAAAGTCTCAAGTTATAAAACACTGAGAATCACGTTAAACGTCATCAGAAATGTGAGCATTCACAAGATGTGTCTCACAACATGCCTGCCTCAGACACTATGTTTTTCTTCTTACTTATGCGTTGTTGCTGTCCTCATATTTATCTTACATACACTCAGTATATAAGGTTGTAATAGCCGTACTCAGTGTAGAAGGTTGTAATACCTCTACTCATTATAGAGGACTGTAATATTTGTACTCAGTGTAGAATGTTATAGTACCTATACTCAGTATAGAAGACTGTAATATTTGTACTCAGATTGTAATATCTATACTCAGTATAGAAGACTGTAATGTTTGTAATCAGTATAGAATTTTGTAACACCTGTACTCAGTATAGAAGACTGTAATATTTGTAGTCAGTATAGACGATTTGATATCTGTACTCAATGTAGAAGATTATCTGTATACAGTCAGTATTTTAACCCTTTGTTTTAATTTATCAGAAAATTTTGTGCTCTAGATTTTAACGATTGAGAAATTTTGTTTGTTCAATTATAAAAAAAAGAAATATGTAAAATAAATGTTGGTGAGATTCCTGGCACCTTATGTTTGAAATATTGCATTTCCTGGCAGAGTTCTACTCCAACATTCTCCAGCACGTCTGTGCCAGAGTTGGCATTCCTTCTTTGTTTTCTAGAGGAAAGGAGGGGGGTGTCTCCTGGCCGGAGCTCATCTTTCTAACAAGCAGGATCTGTCGCTGTCTAGGAGTGGCAGGAATTTAATAACAGAAGATAAGAATAAAAACAGACGCCTGACCTGGCCTTTCCTATTACGTCATATTGAGTTTCTGTGTCATCAAGGGAGATAACTGCCCCCCAGGTCTACAATCACAAAATTATTGTTCTCATTCTTCTGTCCTGAGTGAGTGAGTGAGTGAGTGAGTGAATGAGTGAGAATACAGAGGGTAGAATAAGACGGAGGGATAGAAGGAAAGAGAGAGAGAGAGAGAAGACAATCTGGGCCAGTCTGAGCGTGTGTATATATGTGTGGGTAAGTATGCTATACGTGTATGTGGGCGAGTATGTTATATATGTGTGAGAGACTGAACGTGAATGTGTGAGAGTGAATGTGTGAGAGTGAATGTGTGAGAGTGAATGTGTGAGAGACAGAGTGTAAATGTGCGTGAGTAAGTGTGTGATAGAGAGAATGTGTGTTCGTGAATGAGTGTGTGTATGTGCGTCTGTGTACAAGACAGAGAGAGCGAGAGTGTGTGTATGTGTGTGTTAACTTGTGTGAGACAGAGAAAGATAAACAACGTTCTGCTAATATCTTGGATGATAGAAAGGAGTGACCTGAGAATGTCGTGGATGATATAAACAGAGAAGTGAGAATATCTTGGTTGATATAAAGGAGAGATCTACGAATATATTGGACGATATAAAGGAGAGACCCTAGATTATTCTGGATGATATAAAGCAGAAAGCTGAGAATATATAAATGAGAGAAATGACAATATCTTGGATGATATAAAGCAGAGAGCTGAGAATAGCTTGGATGATATAAAGCAGATAGTTGAGAATATCTTGGATGATATAAACCAGACAGCAGAGAATATTTTATATGACATAAGGCAGCAGAGAGCTGAGAATATCTTGGATGATATAAAGCAAAGAGCTGACAATGTCTTGGATGATATAAAGCAGAGAGCAAAGAATAGCTTGGATGATATAAAGCAGAGAGCAAAGAATACCTTGGATGATATAAAGCAGAGAGCAAAGAATAGCTTGAATGATATAAAGCAGAGAGCAAGGAATACCTTGGATGATATAAAGCAGAGAGCAAATAATACCTTGGATGATATAAAGCAGAGAGCAAAGAATAGCTTGAATGATATAAAGCAGAGAGCAAAGAATACCTTGGATGATATAAAGCAGAGAGCAAAGAATAGCTTGGATGATATAAAGCAGAGAGCAAAGAATAGCTTGGATGATATAAAGCAGAGAGCAAAGAATACCTTGGATGATATAAAGCAGAGAGCAAAGAATACCTTGGATGATATAAAGCAGAGAGCAAAGAATACCTTAGATGATATAAAGCAGAGAGCAAAGAATAGCTTGGATGATATAAAGCAGAGATCAAAGAATAGCTTGGATGATATAAAGCAGAGAGCAAAGAATAGCTTGGATGATATAAAGCAGAGATCAAAGAATAGCTTGGATGACATAAAGCAGAGAGCAAAGAATACCTTGAATGATATAAAGCAGAGAGCAAAGAATACCTTGGATGATATAAAGCAGAGAGCAAAGAATAGCTTGGATGACATAAAGCAGAGAGCAAAGAATACCTTGGATGATATAAAGCAGAGAGCAAAGAATAGCTTGGATGATATAAAGCAGAGATCAAAGAATATCTTGGATGATATAAAGCAGAGAGCAAAGAATAGCTTGGATGACATAAAGCAGAGAGCAAAGAATACCTTGGATGATATAAAGCAGAGAGCAAAGAATACCTTGGATGATATAAAGCAGAGAGCAAAGAATAGCTTGGATGATATAAAGCAGAGATCAAAGAATATCTTGCTAGGGTACAAGGAACATTAAAACCGAACCTCCAAGAACACTGGCCTCACCTTCAGCCACATCAGGTGAAACAGGTTTCTCTGCTAGGTCACGCTGACCTTTACGTGACCTAGAGACAGCAGCCACGGTATAATACATAACACCTGGGACAATAGAGAGAGAGAGCAATCATGGAGGACATGACATTTAGGACATTAGAGAGAGCAATCATGGAGGACATGACATTTAGGACATGAGAGAGAGCAATCATGGAGGACATGACATTTAGGACATTAGAGAGAGCAATCATGGAGGACATGACATTTAGGACATTAGAGAGAGCAATCACGGAGGACATGAGACTTAGGAAAGTAGAGAGGGCAATCACAGAGGACATGACACTTAGGAAATTAGAGAGAGCAATCAATCAGGGCATGACACTTGAGAAATTAGAGAGAGCAACCATGGAGGATAGGAAATTTGGACATTAGAGAGAGCAGTCATGTGGACAAGAAACTTGGGAGAATAGAGAAAACAATCATGGAGGACAAGACACTTAGGAAATTAGAGAGAGCAATCATGGAGGACGTGACACTTGGGAAATTAGAGAGAAATCATGGATCACGTGGCGCTCGAGAAACTAGAGACAGCACGTCAGAGGAGATAGCGGTCACAAAACATTGCTGACATTTTAAGCACCACACTCACAGAAGCAAAAACAGAAATGTTAAAAAATGAACCCCACTAGAATGGCTTAATGAACGAACAAGTGAACTTGGCATGCAAGTCTAGCTACAAAAACTTTTCTGTTATGGTCAAGTCACAGAAGAGTGCTTGCTGAAGATGGCGTGACAAAAACGCGAAGAGAAGATGTTAAACACATGGTGGAATGGTTGCTTCATATAGCACTCGGAGCTACTCAGTTAATGTAATACTCAGAGCTACACAGATAATGTAATACTCAGAGCTAAAAAGTCAGTGTGATACTCAGCGTTACAGAACTAATGTAATACTCAGAACTGCACAGATAATGTAATACTGTGAGCTACACAGTCAATGTAATACTGAGAGCTACGCAGATAATGTAATACTCGGAGTTACAGAGTTGATGTAATTCTCAGATCTAAACAAATAATGTAATACTCGGAGCTGCACAGTTAATGTAATACTGAGAGCTACACAGATAATGTAATACTCCTAGGTATAGAGTTAGTGTAGTAATCAGAGTTAAACCGATAATGTAGTACTCGAAGCTGCACAGTTAATGTAATACTGAGAGCTACACAAATAATTTAATACTAGGAGATACAGAGTTAATGTAATACTCAGAGCTACAGACTTAATGTAATACTATTAGCTGTTCAGTTCATGTACTACTCAAAGCTATACAGATAATGAAAAACTCGGAAATACACAGTTAATGTAATACTCAGAGCTATAGAATTAATGTAATACTCGTAGCTGCACTATTAATGCAATACTCTGAGTTACACAGTTAATGTATTACTCAGAGTTACAGAGTTAAAGTAATACTCAGAGCTACACAATTAATGTAATACTCAGAGCTACAGAGTTAATGTAATACTCGGAGCCACTGACTTAATGTAATGCTCGATGATACTGCTTCATTTAATACATCGAGCTACTGACTTAATTTAAAACTCGGAGCTACTGACTTAATGTAATACTCAGAGCAACTGACTTAATGTAATGTTCAGAGCTACTGACATAATATAGTACTCGAAGGTACTGACATAATGTAATACCCTGAGCTATTAACGTAATGTAATACTCGCAGCTACTGACTTAATGTAATACTTGATGCTATTGGCTTAATGTAATACTCGGTTCTACTGACAAAATGTAATTCTCGGAGCTACTGACTTAATATAATGCTCAGAGCTACATCAGTGTAATTAATGTAATTCTCGGAGGTAATGACTTAATGTAAAGTAAGAGAACAAATATTGTAGGATTAAACCTCGAAAAAATCGTAGACAAAGCACTTTAGTGAGACGTGAGAGAAAGAAAAATCACAAGAGAATTACCTGGGATTTGAACATGGACTCCGGTAGGACGAGCAGCCGCCTAGCCACGAGAGAACAGCGTACTATCGACTTTGGGGTGCTAGTTGGCTAAGTCGATAGTACGCTGTTCTCTCGTGTCTAGGCGGCTGCTCGTCCTACCGGAGTCCATGTTCAAATCCCAGGTAATTCTCTTGTGATTTTTCTTTCTCTCACGTCTCACTAAAGTGCTTTGTCTACGATTTTTTCGAGGTTTAATCCTACAATATTTGTTCTCTTACTTTACCGTACCAAAACCTCGTAGTTTCCTATTTATAAAAAACTGACTTAATGTAATACCATGAGCTGCTAACGTAATGTAATACTCAGAGCTACTGACTTAATGTAATACCTGAGCTACTAAAGTACTGTAATACTCGATGCTACTAACGTAATGTAATACCCCGAGCTAGTAATGTAATTTAATACTGTATGCTACTAACGTAATGTAATACTCGATGCTACTAACTTAATGCAATTACCGGAACTATTAAAGTAATGAAATGCTCAGTGCTACTAACGTAATGTAATATTCGATGCTACTAATTTAATGTAATACCTTGAGCTACTATGTAATGTAGTATTCGATGCTAGTAACGTAATTTATACCCCGAGCTACTAACGTAATGTAAAACCGCGAGCTACTAACGTAATGTAATTCCCCGGCTACTAACGTAATTTGATGCTCTATGCTACTAACATAATGTAGTACTCGATGTTACTACCTTGATGTAATATCTCAAGCTAATAACGTAATATATACTCAATGCTTCTAACCTAATGTAATAACTCGAGCTACTGGCTTAATGTAAGACTCGGAGATACTAACTTATTGTAATACTCTGAGCTACTGACTTAATGTAATACTCTGAGCTATTGACTTCATATATTAGTGGGAGATAATGATTTAAATTGTTCTCTCTCTTTCTCTCTCTTACTCCCCCCTCCCCTGTCTGTAAATTAATTTGTTAACTTTTGACATCCAACTTAATTAAATTTGTTCTTGTGTCCCCATCACAAAATTATTTTGTCCCCCCTAATTAATTTCTTTCTGAAAGGTTCTCCCCCACACATCTAAATTAATTTGTTCCTTGTTGAAATCCTAACTCTAAATTAATGTGCTCCTTGTTGTCACCCCAACTTTAAATTAATTTGTTCCTTGTTGTCACCCCAACTTTAAATTAATTTGTTCCTTGTTGTCATCCCAACTTTAAATTAATTTGTTCCTTGTTGTCACCCCAACTTTAAATTAATTTATTCCTTGTTGTCACCCCAACTTTAAATTAATTTGTTCCTTGTTGTCACCCCAACTTTAAATTAATTTATTCCTTGTTGTCACCCCAACTTTAAATTAATTTGTTCCTTGTTGTCACCCCAACTTTAAATTAATTTATTCCTTGTTGTCACCCCAACTTTAAATTAATTTGTCCCTTGTTGTCACCCCAACTTTAAATTAATTTGTTCCTTGTTGTCACCCCAACCCTAAATTAATTTGATCCTTGTTGTCACCTCAACCCTAAATTAATTTGATCCTTGTTGTCACCCCAACCCTAAATTAATTTGATCCTTGTTGCATACACTCTCCAACCTCCGGCCGCCCTTTATGTATAAAACGGAAATGCATTTTTATATTTTCCGCCTTATGGACACTTCACAAAACAGCTGAGAAATACATAAATGCCTTTGAATGTAAATGCTACAGAAGATTTCTCCAAATATCATGGACAAAAAAAGAACAAATATATCCATACTACAAGAACTTAATATTGAAGAAGGCTGGCTAGTAAAGAGGATTAAAGAGAGAAAACTTAAATATTTTGGACACAATAAACGTCATGATAATCTAGAGAAGACCGTCTTGGAAGGGTACATAATGGGAAAAAGAAAGAGAGGAAGACCAAGGCGAAGATGGCTGCAAGACATCGTTGATGATCTGCAAATGGATGCATCAGCAGCAGGCCATCTTGCTCACAACCGAGAGGCCTACAGGAGAGCTGTTAGGGAGGCAAAGTTCCGCAAGGAACATGCAAATGGGGAGGGAGAGAGAGAAAAGAGAGAGGAAAACAGACAGAGAGAGAGAGAGAGAGAGAGAGAGAGAGAGAAGAACAAATGAGAAAGCCATTGTTGTTTGGATGGGCTGTGCCACAAAATGGCGACTCCTGAAGCGAACAGAGAGTGACAATTGAGTTTCTGCTGTAGCCAGGACCAGACCCCAATTTGAAGTCATTTTCCAGAGATAACTTAGTTTTCTTATAAAGTCCAGAAAGTATCTGCCAATCTGGTCACATCACTTGCCTCGTCTCACGTCAAACCGGCCTCCCTGCCTTTCGCCATGAATAAACTCTGAGCCAGTTTTTTTCTCCGTCAAGAACCAATTTTCTGACCGGCAGAAAGCGATCAAGGACCATATTATTGGATTTAAATGCCAATGAGCCAGGAATTTGAAAGGTGAGGGCCAAATGACCGAGCATTAGACCAGATTTCGGTACGGAACTTGAGTAGATGATGTCAGTAGAGGGAACGAATTTGAGAGATAACGGAACTATCAGCAATGGCAATAACTTCTCAGAAAATCTGGCAGCAGTCTCTGTTGTCAGCGACTCTCACGTGGTCTTCTTACTGTGTCCATGTTTTCACTCTCAGACATTTATCTGTTGACAGATCTGGGCTGAGAATCACTGGCTGACATGCCTGGAGGAAAGTGCCTTCTCTCTCCTTGATACAATCACAAATGTCAACACAGTCTTGTCTCTCTAGCCATCTTTTCCTTCTGTCAGACAGTCAACAACAGACTTGTCTGCTTCAGACTTTTTTGTCTTGTCTTTTATTAGGGTAAATTTTTCTGCAGAATTTCTCAGACAAACTTCTGTCACTTCCACTATACTGGGCGTTAGGGAAGATTTTATATATATCAAACTTAGTCACATTGCATGCAACAATGTCATTAATACATGCAACAATGTCATTAATACATGCAGCAATGTCATTTATACATGCAACAATGTCATTTATACATGCAACAATGTCATTTATACATGCAACAACGTCATTTATACATGCAATAACGTCATTTATACATGCAACAACGTCATTTATACATGCAACAACGTCATTTATACACGAAACAATGTCATTTATACATGCAACAATGTCATTTATACATGCAACAATGTCATTTATACATGCAACGTCATTTATACATGCAACAATGTCATTTATACATGCAACGTCATTTATACATGAAACAATGTCATTTATACATGCAGCAATGTCATTTATACATGCAACAATGTCATTTATACATGCAGCAATGTCATTTATACATGCAGCAATGCCATTTATACACACAACAATGTCATTTATACAGGCAACAATGGGATTTATACATGCAGCAATGTCATTTATACATGTAACAGTTGCATTTATACATAGATACTCGGACAAATACAAAACTATGGTCGGTATAAACGGATACATAATGTTACAGTATGTGTGTTTACCGGCTGCATGAAGAATAACTGACAGGAATAATACATGGGTACACAAAGGTTGATGAAAATAGTACTTAATAGATTGTAATATCTGTATTCAGTGTAGAAGATTGTAATATCTGTACTGAGTATAGAAGATTGTAATATCTGTACTCAGAATCATCATCATCAGGTGCCGTGCCGACTGGCGTTGGCTATTATCCTTCTCCAGAGTACACGATCCTTCTTGCAGGCCATCAGCTCAGTTGGTGATCTCCTCTCACACCATCCCGTCAGACTGTCCAGTATCATTTCTCTTGGTCTTCCCCTTGATCTTCTTACTTCTATTTTTTCTGTTGTTATAATATTTTCAATGCCCCCTCTTCTCATTGCATGTCCTATGAGAATACATTGTCTCTCTCTTATCTTCTTGACAAGATTTTTTTGTCTCTACAGCTCTTCTCATACATTCTTCATTAGTTATTTTTGCTGTCCAGGGAATTCGCAACATTCCTCTAATAAACCATATTTCTGCTGCTTCCAATGATTTTTGTGCAGACCTGCCTATTGTCCATGATTCACTTCCATATAACAAGATAGGCTCAATATAGCATTTTAGGACTTGTTGGGTCTCAGCTATCAGTACTGTGTCGTCAGCATACCGAAAGTTGCTAATATTGTATCCTTCAATTTTTATGCCTGGTTCTGTGATGATCGTTCTTGGAATAATCTCGCTGTACAGAGAAAAAAAGGTCTGGAGATAGTACACATCCTTGTCGCACCCTTTGTTTTATAGGTTGATATTTTCCAGTTCTATTTTCAACTCGAATTGCTGCTTCTTGCTGCCAGTATAGATGTTTTACAATCCTCAGGTCTTTGCCGTCTATATTGATGTCTTCAAGCATTTTAATAATTTCATTATGTTTTACCTTGTTAAATGCCTTGGTGTAATCAATAAAGCATAAGTAGATATCTTTCTGTACTTCTAAAGCTCTTTCTGTTAGTGTTCGTAAAGCATAAATGGCATTGTGTTTTCCCTTTCTTTCAACAAATCCAAACTGATCATCTGCTATTTCCATCTTTATCTTTTTATTTGTTCTTCTCATAATGATTCTCAGAAGTAGCTTCGTTATGTGACATGAGAGGCTGATAGTCCGGTGGTCATCACATTCCTTTTCACCTGGTTTCTTTGGTAGTGATATAAACATGGATTTAAGCAGGTCACTGGGCATATAATCATTGTTGTAAATGTCATTCAGAAATTTGGTTAGTATTTTGTATTCCTATATCCTCTAGTGCCTCCATTTCTTCTATTGTTATATTATCAGATCCAGTCGCTTTTCCTTTCTTCATGTGTTTAATGGCATCTATGATTTCATCTTCAAGTATTGTTGGTCCATCACAGTTTTCAGTATCTGGTGTTAATTCTGGTCTTTCTCCTCCATATAGCTCACCGATATACTCTGTCCACCTGTCCACAATGTCTTCTTTTCCCATTAACATTTTACCTTCTTTCGATTTCAGGCATCCTGTGGTATATTTTTTTTCCTGCCTGTGAGTTCATTAATTCGTTTGTGCATGTTTTTGCTGTCTTTATTATGAGAGTCCTCTATTTGTCTGCACTGTTCATTTAACCACTCTTCTTTTGCTTCTCTGCATTTGTGTCTTATTTATTTATCTTGCTATATTTTTCCTCGTTATTTTTACTCCTCCTCTTCTTGTCCATCAGTCCTAAGATGTCGTCTGTCATCCATTTATTTTTAGAGGCTTCTTTTTTTGGTGGTATTATCTCCTTAACAGTTTGGTGGATAGAATCTCTTTACATTGCCCATTGTTCATCTATACTATTTATCTTTGCTATTGCATTGTATCTATTTGTTATAATAACTTTGTATTGTTCTCGCAGTTCTTGGTCATTTTTAAGGAGTTCTGTATTCAGTTTGATGTTTCTCACTTTTCTGCCTGATTTCTTTAGTTTTATTCTAACTTTTCCACAGAGTGGATCATGGTCACTATTGCAGTCGGCTCCTGGCATGGTTTTTGTTGTCAGTAATGCATTGCGGAATCGTTTGTTGATTAATATGTAGTCTATCTAATTAAAAGTCTTTTCGTCTGGGCTGCACCACGTTGCCAGTCTTCGAGGATGTTGTTTAAACCAGGTGTTTCCTACAACCATGCTATGTATTCTTGCCCATTCAATTAATTTACTACCTCTGTCATTCCTCTCCCCCAGTCCATAGTCACCAACAATGTCTGAAGTTCTTTCTTTACCAACTTTGGCATTAAAATCTCCCATGACTATGGTAACTTCATGTGACTTTGTGTGTTTTGGGGCTGTCTCTATGTCATTATAAAATAGCTGTACATCTTCTTCAGAGCTTTCAGATTTTGGAGCGTACACTTGTATAATATTTATGTTTATTGGTTGTCCTTTCAGCTGGGCTAGCAGGACTCAGTCCGAGATGTTCAAATATCCTACAATTGTCCTTGCTGTTTGTTCGTCAAATATTATTTCTACTCTTCGTTCATGTTTCTCACTTCCTGAATATATTATTGTATATTTATCTGAGTTTATCTTCCCTGCACCTGTCCATCTAACTTCACTCATTCCTAATATGTTGATCTTCATCCTTTCCATTTCCATCTTTACATTTTCTAATTTTCCAGCCTGGAATAAAGTTCTAACATTCCATCTTGCTATTTTGAACTTGTTAGTTTTGCCACCAGTAGCTTGATGACGATCTGGCCTCACCTGTGGCTCGTGAGCTGCCCTACCGGACGAGGCTGTTCCAGAGGAACATCCATTAACGTCGTTCATGATGAATCGATTATTCTGTTTAAGCATAACTATTCTTGGAAACTACAACAGTGGTTTCCCGTTGCCTTCTGTCGGTTTGTGTACGGAGTCTCCGCTAGCCTTTAGACTCCCTGTCCTACACGCAAGGCAGCGGGAGCGAGAGGTTTTAAGGTGCCTCTGACCCGCCTGGTATTCCTTTCACTAAGCACCTGAGGCACTTTATATGAGTAGTAGAGCCACCTACTACCCCATCTCTCCCGCTGAGACTACCTCCAGTTGCTCTGCGCCTGCTTATTTGGGTAAATCCTTATTCACAGGGATCCTAAATATCTGGAGGACTTTCACCATCAGTCACCTGTGACGCGCTGGGTTGGGGATGCTCGCCCCAGCCTGGGACACGCTAGGTTGGGGATGGTCGCCCCAGCTTTACCCAGTATCAGAATAAAGGATTTTAATATCTGTACTGAGTATATAATATTTTAATATTTGTACTGAGTATATAATATTTTAATATTTGTACTGAGTATATACGATTTTAATATTTGTACTGAGTATATAATATTTTAATATTTGTACTGAGTATATAATATTTTAATATTTGTACTGAGTATACAAGATTTTAATATTTGTACTGAGTATATAATATTTTAATATTTGTACTGAGTATACAAGATTTTAATATTTGTACTGAGTATATAATATTTTAATATTTGTACTGAGTATATAAGATTTTAATATTTGTGCTGAGTATAGAAGATTGTGATATCTGTACTCTGTATATAAGATTGTAATATCTGTACTCAGTATATAAGATTGTAATAACTGTACTCAGTTTGAAAGATTGTAATACCTGTAATTAGTAAAGAAAATTTGTGACAGAACTCTTTAATTCTGCACTTAACTTACGGTATAAGGGATATAATCAACGTTAAATTTGGTTCTTTGACGTAATGGTTAATACCCTTATATTACTCTCGTGGCATAGGTCATCGAAAGGTCAGTTTTGACATGAATGAAGGTCGTTTTTGATATGTCCAGTCCTGGAGAAATTATACGGTTATTCAGGACACGTTTTCACAATTAGTAAAACGAGATTTTTTTTTTTTTTTAGAAATGGCCCAAGGTCGTAAACAGGAAAAATTTCGCGGAGCTGAGACTTTTGGTAAAAAGAACATTCTCAAATAGACAGGTAGAAATGTAAATTCACGCTTTTTGGTCTTGCACGAGACAGAAACTTCTGAAAGATTTAAGATAGAATTTTTTTTTGTTGGAATAATTAAGAACTGGAAAGAAAGAATAAGGGATATAGATTATATATAATATTTTACTTGATTGAGATATGAAGATGTGAGAATAGATGATATATATATATATATATATATATATATATATATATATATATATATATATACATATATAAGTGTGTGTGTGTGAATAGTTGGTGATAGATTATGAAAGAAAAGAATGTGATAGAATTGTGTTCACTGAAGTGTGTAGTATTTGATAGAATTGTGTTCTCTGAAGCGTGTAGTATTTAGAACAACGTGAACGTGAGCTTAATTTCTTGCTTCTTCCATGGATCCACCTAGTGTTGATGTAACCTGAAGAATATAAAAACTGTTTCATTTTTCTTGAGAATATTGTAGGGTTTGAATAGTCCCTTCTGATGTAGTGCTTCATTGTGGATCCATGGAGAACTATTTCATAGAGCTTGTAAGTTGATGTAGTTTTTCTTTCATGATGTATGCTTGTCATCTTATGTCAGAGCAAGTGTTATCCTCTTTCTTCCTTATGTGGCGAACAAGTTCTCGCCAAGGAGAGGAGTGGGTTTTTCAGTTGTTATACTCAGTATTTTCTACATCTTCCCTGATCATCATCCAGTTCTTCATAATAAATATGTATTTGTTTGATCTCACTAAATGTGATCGTCAGCGGTTCTCATACTGTTGTGATTGCCTGTTGTAATGTTCAGTTAGTATTATGTTAGATTAATACATTTAACAAATACAGCAGATAGTACTAGTAATAATCATAAAGTAGATACTAATATAGATTGTAATATCTGTTCTCAGTATAGAAGATTATAATATCTCTACTCAGTGTAGAAGACTGTAATGTCTGTACTAAGTACAGGAGATTGTGATATCTGTACTTAGTATAGAGAAGATTGTAATAGCTGTACTTAGTATATAAGATTGTGATATGTGCACTTATTGTTGTAGCTCTCTGCTGATTAAGATGGCACTGTTTGAACTGTGGAATGAAGGTTTTTTTTTGTTTTATTGTGCACTTTACACTTAAGTTAAAAGGTAAAATTCCCATTTACGCGCAATTAAGACATATTGGGGATATGTTGTTATGCCTATATTTTTACATTTAAGAGATATTGAATATTACGAAACGAAGCAATTACCCGCGTCATAACGACCTAGAATATATAGGTGAGCTTGCCCAGGGAAGAAAGTTCATTTGATAATTATTTGTGATTGTCCTTTTTTGTTGTTGTTGCTGTTGTAATTGTTTCCATGCTGCTTTTGTTGGTACTGTTATTGTTTCCATTTTGGTCTTATTGTTATTTTGTTTTTATTATTTTTAATATTGTTTATAGCATTGTTTTTACTGTTATCATTGTTAACTTTTAGGGCTGTGGTTGTTGCTGTTATTATTTGTTCCTGCTGTTGTTACTGTTTTCTTGTTATTGCACTGTTCCTAGTGTTACTGATGTTTTGTTAAGATGTTGTTATTATTTCAGTTGGTGTTAAGTGTCTGTTGTTAGTTAATTTTGTTGTTGTTATTGTTTTTGTGTTTTGGTGTCACTGTAGGTCTTATTATGTCATATTGTTCATGATATTGTTGTTATTATTATTCTTGTGTTGTTGATATTACTTTGTCATGTTAATGATATTACTCTTGTGCTGTTATTTTTGTTATTGCTCTGTGTTGTTGGTGTTGCTGTTGCTGTTCTTATGCTGTTAATTCTATTAATTTTACTGTTCTTATGCTTTTAATGCTATTAATTTTACTGTTCTTGTGCTGTTAATGTTGCTGTTGTTGGTGCTGTTCTTTTCTTTATGGTGTTTTTATTGTAATTTAAAATTATTACTAGTGTGGTGTTAATGTTATTGTTGTTATTGGCTGATGCACTGTTGTATCTTTTGTTGCCTTAGTGTTCTGTTTTAGTTTCTGTTTTACATTTATTGTTCTTGTGTAGGTGATGTCGTATATTTTGTTATTGTTCTTGTGTAGGTGATGTCGTATATTTTGTTATTGTTCTTGTGTAGGTGATGTCGTATATTTTGTTATTGTTCTTGTGTAGGTGATGTCGTATATTTTGTTATTGTTCTTGTGTAGGTGATGTCGTATATTTTGTTATTGTTCTTGTGTAGGTGATGTCGTATATTTTGTTATTGTTCTTGTGTAGGTGATGTCGTATATTTTGTTATTGTTCTTGTGTTGTTGTTCATATTACTTTATTGGTTTAGTGTTTTTAGTGTTATTGTTGTTGTGGTTTTAGTGTTATTGTTGTTGTGGTTTTAGTGTTATTGTTGTTGTGATTTTAGTGTTATTGTTGTTGTGATTTTAGTGTTATTGTTGTTGTGATTTTAGTGTTATTGTTGTTGTGGTTTTAGTGTTATTGTTGTTGTGTTTTTAGTGTTATTGTTGTTGTGATTTTAGTGTTATTGTTGTTGTGGTTTTAGTGTTATTGCTGGCATTTTTCTTTTTGTTCTCCGTATTGTCGTTAGTCTTGTCATATTTTAGGGGTTTATTTTTGTTGTTATTGGTTTTGTCTGGCTAGTGTTGTTGTCATCGTTATTGTGTTGTTGCTGTTATTGATGTTCTTACTGCTTATTTGAGAATATAAATGATTGTCACCTATACCAGCATGACATCATCCTCAACTTCATTACGCCACCAACACCACCACGAAATCACCCTCACCCTCACCATTATGATATCATCCTCACAAGCATGACATCATCTTCAACATCATGATGTCACCCTTACCATCATTACATCACACTCACCGTCATGACATAACACTCACCATCACCATCATGACATCACACTCACTCTCATGACGTTATCATCAACATCATGATGTCACCATCAACATCACGACATCACCGACACCATTATGACATCACACGATCACTCGAAGCTTCTAGTGCCTACGGCTGCGGAGCGTCATAGTTGACGTGATCCGGGGGTGGTAGATCATATATATATATATATATATATATATATACACGTATATATCGAGGAAGGAGTGCAAGAAGGAAGTGAGCCAGAGGAAATTGGCGGGGCCAGGTCAATCTCGCCCGTGCTTGTGATTGTATGGAAATACCTAGCCCCTGCCGTCCTCATATGTGTGGTCATATATCTGTGTAACGTGCATAATGTGCATGTTCTTCTTCTTCTTCGTTCACTTCTACCACCAAAAACCGCACTGTGAACCTACTGAATTCACGCATGTGGTCCTCGTTAGGTCCCGTGGTCCCCTGTGTGGTCCAAAATAGACCACACGAGATCCACGAGAGGACCACAAGGGGTTCAGAGTATCATAGTGCTTTAGCCTGTATTCTTGGTGGGTCTCGGAAGCGGGATTGCGTGACACCGTGGTTTTCATTGCACCAGTTTAGTCTAGGGTTGGACTTTCTCACCGGAAGACTTCGACGTGTTTAGGATATCAGTGCATCCCCGCTGGGTGAGAGGCGGTAGTCCACCCAGGCCAGAGTTGGACTTTCTCACCGGAAAACCTCGACGTGTTTTGAGATACCCGTGTATCAACACCGGGTGAGAGGTGGTTGCCCATCCAGTCCAGGGTTGGACTTTCTCACCGGAAAACCTCAGCGTGATTAGGATACGCAAACATCCCCGCCGGGTGAGAGGTGGTTGCCTATCTAGACTTCCCTGGTCCAGTGTCTCCGACTTCAGCATTTTGTGGTCGTGGCCGCTACCTTTCTTAGTTGTGACCAGGATGGAGCTTTTGTCGAGGAGGACGAATCCTCGCCACTAGTGACTTCTACCCCTGGGTTGAGCCGGTTTAGGCATTATCCCAGTATGGGCGTGTTTGGGACGGGACCGACCTCTAGGGCAGAGGTACTGTGACATGCATAGCCTTCAAGATTCACCCCTGGTATGAGCCGGTTTAGGCAAAATTCACCAGCATGGGTGTTTATCAGGCGTTACCGACCTCTAGAGCGGAGGTGGCATGACATGTCTAGCCATCAAGTTCCACCCCTGGTGTGTGCCGGTTTAGGCACATTTCACCAGTGTAGGTGTATTTCGGACGTGGGCGGTCTCTAGAGCAGAGGTGCCGTGGTATAGCTCTCGTAGCGATACTACTGGACATACCAGGTTAAACTTCACTTTCCACCACCTTTTCCCATCGGCGCCGCACAGCAACCTTTATTTATTTTCCGCATTTACTTCCTTAACCGGGAGGAGCTTCACTCCACGCGCGGCATTTGAAGAGTCTCGCCAGCAGTGTCTTAACCTCATGCATTTCACCCGATATGACTGCACTCAGGACGTGGCCGACCTCCAGACCAGAGGTGCCGTGATTTGACTGTTTGCTTCGCTTTATCCTTTCTACCACCTTTTCCGCAGTGATGCTGCGCGGCAACCTCATTTGCAAATTTCTTCATTGGCCTGGAGGAGCACCGCTCCACGCACGGCAGTTGAAGATCTCGCCAACAGCGGCAGATGAGCTACCAAACGTGCCACTCATCTACCCTAAGTAACTGGTTTTCAGGCGCCAGATATTCGCCCTCGCCCCTTCTCCTGTCAGTTTAAACAGTTCTGCCACGGGAAGGCCAGGAGCTGGACTTGACTGCCAGAGGCTGTTTGTTGCGCGTTTGCAGTCCTTAGAACCAATGTGCATGTTGAATTCACGATCATATGGAGAAATATCTCTGTGATTCATGATGATTATTGTTCTATTGAATGGCAGGTGTCGATGCCATAATGCTGTTTATTTTCATGTGGATATTATTTGCGTTTAAGCATAATTATTCTTGGGAATTACAACAGTGGTTTCCCGTTGCCTTCTGTTGGTTTGTGTACGGACTCTCCGCTAGCCTTTGGACTCACTGTCCTACCCGCAAGGCAGCGGGAGCGAGAGGTTTTAAGGCTCCTCGGACCCGCCTGGTATTCCCTTCACTGAGCACCTGAGGCACTTTATAGGAGTAGTAGAGCCACCTACTACCCCACCTCGCTCTCTGAGTCTACCGCCAGTTGGTCCGCGCCTGCTTATTTGGATAACTCCTTATTCACAGGGATCCTCCATATCTGGAGGACTTTCACCATCCGCCACCTGTGACGATCTGGGTTGTGGATGGTCGCCCCAGCTTTACCCAGTAATGTGCAGAAATGTGGTTTATTAGAAGAATGTTGCGAATCCCCTGGACAGCAAAAATAACTAATGAAGAATGTAGGAGAAGAGCTGGAGAGACAAAAAACCTTGTCAAAAAGATAAGAGAGAGACAATGTACTTTCATATGACATGCAATGAGAAGAGGGGGCATTGAAAATATTATAACAACAGGAAAAATAGAAGGAAGAAGATCAAGAGGAAGACCAAGAGAAATGATACTGGACAGTCTGACGGGATGGTGTGAGAGGAGATCACCAACTGAGCTGATGGCATACATGAAGGATCGCGTACTCTGGAGAAGCATAATAGCCAACGCCAGTCGGCACGGCACATGATGATGATGATTATATGCGTTCAATAAGTATCTGGAGATACGTGTCCTGGCAGCATCGGCTGCATCAAGAAGTGCGATAGCACTTGAGATGCCGTGGACAGTTCGGAGAGAGCACCACAGGGGTAGCTGGGGGAATATTAGTGCATTAGCATATATGGAACTTTATGATGGATAGTGCGTTAGCACATGTGGAACTTTATGTAGCTGAGGAGGAGAGTTCCGGGCAGCAGCAGCTGCGTGATGAAGAAGTGCAAGGCACATATGTTAATTCGTGGAGAGATCGTTGTGTAGATTCACAGCATTGGCTGCAGTATTCATAGTGCACACATGGAGATGTATAAGGTGCATTGTGATGGAGGGGGAAGCTTGTATAGCCAAGGCCCGGCTATCTGATTCTTTAGTTATGTTATTTAAGAGCTGTTGCATTATACTGATATCATGCCTATCAATATATTATGATATGTGTTGTATATTTTGTGTTATGTAACGTACCTGTGACTACCAGGATCGATGTGGTTGAGTAATAAAACGTTCGTGTATTTAATGACTGACTTGATAATGTGTAATACATGTTGGTGTAATGTTGTGGTACATGTAACGTGATGCCTAGCTGGCATACAGTGTTCTTGGGAGGTGTATCTTGGGTTGTAGGTCGTGTGAGATAGTTAGAGCCTGGCCGCCCAGTATGGTAGTACATTAGGCCATGGAATTGTGGGAACAGCTGGGTTTTGGTCATATCCCACCCCAAATTCATCCCAAGTTATAACTCAAGCAACCGCTAAGTTTACAACCCACACCATCATGACATCATAGACAACATCATGACATCATAGACACCATCATGATGTTTTAGCTAGTTCTTATACACAATTTTTTCCTTTTGCTTATACAATTTGTAGACATAGTAAGCAGTGTTGTTTGTCAAGTAGATGACCAACAGATTTTGAGTTCTTGATAAACAATGGTGTCTTATGGTATTGATAAACGGTGGAATTTGTAATATAGATAAACAGGTTAGTGTGTAATTTAGACAAACAGTGGAATTTGTGATCCTGAGACACAGTGTAGTTTGTGTACTGATAAACAACCGAGTTTGTAGTTTTGATAAACAATGGTTGTCAAATCTTGTTGGGCAAGTTAAAGTAATGGTGCTGTCTGCTCTCACTATCTCTTCAAGAAAGTATGGCATTGTCTTGAGCAGTTGCCTGACATTTTGCTACAGGTGTCTTGTTTGCTGACCTGATATCTTACTAGAGATGTCATGTTTCCTGGCCTCACATCATACTAGAGCTGTCATGTCTACTGACCTGACATCTTAATAGAGCTGTCATCTTTGCTGACCTGACATCTTAATAGAACTGTCATTTTTGCTGACATCTTACTATAGCTGTCATTGTCACTTCCAAAATTTATGATTCTGTTCCAGAATGTTAACATTAGAGTCAGCTTGTGTGAGGGACAAAATGTGTTCCTTGTTTTGTTTACCTGTCATCCCTGTAGGGTCAGCTTGTGTGAGGCAAGAAATGTTTTCCTTGTTTTGTTTACCTGTCGTCCTTGTAGGGTCAGCTTGTGTGAGGGACAAAATGTGTTCCTTGTTTTGTTTACCTGTTGTCCTTGTAGGGTCAGCTTGTGTGAGGTAAGAAATGTGTTCCTTGTTTTGTTTATCTGTCATCAATGTATTATAAACTTTCAGTCATCAAATACAATTTATATATTTCAAGTAAACATGATAGATTTTTGCCACTGAAAATTTTTATGAAAAAAATGACAAGAGTCCAGTTTTGTGTGAAAGTTATTAATGTTATTGGTTTTTCTAGCTTAGTCATGCACGAAATCTGGTTTATCTAATCTCACTGACTCAAGAAATAACCTCAGAGACTCATAATTAATAAGATATTAGGTCATATATCTGTATATTCACCAGAGATTAGATATGCTGATGACACAGTATTACTGTTCACAACACAAAAAGGAAAGGAAAAACTAATTATGTCAGTCCGTAAGAACAGCGATGAGCAAAACCTCTATCTTAATAGGAAGAAAACTAAATTGATGACAACTGACAAAACAAACAAGGCAGTTGAAATATGTATCAGTGAGAAAATATTGGAAGAAGTGGAGAGTTTTGAATATCTTGGATCACTGCTAACTAATAATGGAGATACTATGAGGGAAATTAAAAGGAGGACATCTATCGCTCTTCAGAAAGTAAAACAACTAAAGAATCTGTGGAGAGGAACAGACAGAACAAAAACAATAAGATTTATAAGAACATGCATCTTTCCCATCACAACATATGCCTGTAAGACCTGGACACTTAACAAAACAGCTGAGAAACACATAAATGCCTTTGAATGTAAATGCTACAGAAGAGTTCTTCAAATATCATGGGCACAAAAAAAGAACAAATATATCAATACCACAAGAACTTATTATTGAAGAAGGCTGGCTAGTAAAGAGGATTAAAGAGAGAAAACTTAAATATTTTGGACACATTAAACGTCATGATAAGGTACATAATAGGAAAAAGAAAGAGAAAAAGACCAAGGCGAAGATGGCTGCAAGACATCCTTGATGATCTGCAAATGGATGCATCAGCAGCAGGCCATCTTACTTATAACCGAGAGGTCTACAGGAGAGCTGTTAGGGAGGCAAAGTTCCACAAGGGACATGCATATGAGTGAACGACATGAATGAATCTGTATGTTCACTGACTCTGTAAATCAGTTCTGTTCAGTGAGAATACTTTGTTCAGTGACTCATGGAATAACCTGTATTCAAACACTGACTCTGTGGACATTTCAACATGAAATCTTATTTTGGTTGTTTCAAATGTCATAGTTTTCTTCAAATATTTTATCTCCTTATTTCTTTATCAAACTTCTTAGATGTCTTGTGAATTCTGACGTCATTGCACGCATCTTAGAATGATGACACAAATCTGTATGTGATGGCACACATATTTGTATGATGACACACCTTGATGATGACACACATATTTGTATGATGACACACATCTTTGTATGATGACACACATCTTTGTACTGGCGCCTACCAAACTAGGCAAATATAAACTGGTCGGACATGTGTCTCTCTTCCTGTTCAGAGAAATGTCTATCCAGATACCAACAATGTAAATAAATAGCTAGACAAACAGTTAGATCATTATAGAGGTACCTACTTACATAGACAAACAGCTAGATCATTATAGAGGTATCTACTTACATAGACAAACAGCTAGATCATTATAGAGGTATCTACTTACATAGACAAACAGCTAGATCATTATAGAGGTATCTACTTACATAGACAAACAGCTAGATCATTATAGAGGTATCAACTTACATAGACAAACAGCTAGATCATTATAGAGGTATCTACTTACATAGACAAACAGCTAGATCATTATAGAGGTATCAACTTACATAGACAAACAGCTAGATCATTATAGAGGTATCTACTTACATAGACAAAAATCTATTTAGACAAACAGCTGGATCATTATAGAGGTACCTACTTACATAGACAAAAATCTATTTAGACAAACAGCTAGATCATTATAGAGGTACCTACTTACATAGACAAAAATCTATTTAGACAAACAGCTAGATCATTATAGAGGTACCTACTTACATAGACAAAAATCTATTTAGACAAACAGCTGGATCATTATAGAGGTACCTACTTACATAGACAAAAATCTATTTAGACACACAGCTGGATCATTATAGAGGTACCTACTTACATAGACAAAAATCTATTTAGACACACAGCTGGATCATTATAGAGGTACCTACTTACATAGACAAAAATCTATTTAGACACACAGCTGGATCATTATAGAGGTACCTACTTACATAGACAAAAATCTATTTAGACACACAGCTGGATCATTATAGAGGTACCTACTTACATAGACAAAAATCTATTTAGACACACAGCTAGATCATTATAGAGGTACCTACTTAAATAGACAAAAATCTATTTAGACACACAGCTAGATCATTATAGAGGTACCTACTTATATAGACAAAAATCTATTTAGACACACAGCTAGATCATTATAGAGGTACCTACTTACATAGAAAAAAATCTATTTAGACACACAGCTAGATAATTATAGGGGTATCTACTTACATAGACAAAAATCTATTTAGACACACAGCTAGATCATTATAGAGGTATCTACTTACATAGACAAACATCTATTTAGACACACAGCTAGATAATTACATGGGTAACTACGTATATAGAGAAAATTTCATATTTGGACAAATCCTTACCTTAATAAACATCTTCTTGGACAAATATCTACCTGGATATAAAATTTTCCTGAACATAAGATTTACCTGGATAAATATCTACCTGGACAAATATCTACATGGAGAAATATTTACCTAGGCAAATATCTACCTGGACAATTATCTAACAGAACACATATCCACCTGGATTAACATATACCTTGTGTTAACATCTACCTGAACAAATGTCTACTTGGATAAACATCTACCTTGTCTTAACATCTACCTGAACAAATGTCTACCTGGATAAACATCTACTTGGACAAGACTTTCTGGATAAGTATCTTATCAGGACAAAATATGTATCTGGACAAATATCTGCTTTAGGACAAAATATGTATCTTGGACAAGTATCTATGTGGACAGACTTCTACATAGTGAAATATCTGGAGACAGATAAAAATAAAACTTATATGTGATTCATTTTTTTTACACAGAAACATTTTCCACTTTATCTCTGATCAGAGAGATTATTTTCTCTGCAACATCTTATTCATTATAATTTACCAAATTACAGAATTATTGAAAATATCCCATAAATATCTATATCTACGTCAATGAGATTTTAGATGTTTTTAGATTCACAAAAAAATGAAACACAAAACTGCAGGCTATTCAAGTCTTCGAGATTTTTTTGGCTGCTGGAGATATTGAAGGTCTGGTCTGATTCAGCATAAAAATCTGGCCTAGCTTGGTGCAGCTAATTATAAAGACACATGCCAGGTTGTCATGGCAAGGAAAATGAACTTTAATCACCAGAAAAGGTAATGATGGTGATGTGGAAAGGTAATGATGGTGATGACGTCATACTTTGTGATAGGACGAAAATGGGTTCGAAACAAGTGCAAAAAAGGTATAATTGGAACAGATCCACATATCACAGCATAAACCAAATCTTTCGCAACCAGATCGGAGAGGCGGGGTTGGGTGGGGGCCATATATGCCCGATTACCTGAACAGCAGGTAACGGGATTTCAGTTACATAATTAAGTTTGTTAATTGTGTTCACAGCAGCACAAATCTGTAACACGTTTGTTACAATCATTGCTTGACTGATCCGAGCCATCACATGCGCAGTGGATGTCACGTAGAAAAAAAAAGACTGTGATGGACATGAACGTGCGTACAGACTTCGTGAGAATCATGTGAATGACATTTATCAACAGAATGTTTGATATCAAGGTGGAGAAAGGAGACTAGACATTCCAGTTTGTTTCATCATCATCTTGTGCGTGTAAAGTGCCTTCTGATGGTTATCCTTGTCTGCGGGGACTTTGATCTGCTGACAGTAAGACTGGTCACCTGCACAGGTGTTCTGCTGACAGTAAGGCTGTGTTGGAGAAGGTGGTCACCTGCACAGGTGTTCTGCTGACAGTAAGGCTGTGTTGGAGAAGGTGGTCACCTGCACAGGTGTTCTGCTGACAGTAAGACTGGTCACCTGCACAGGTGTTCTGCTGACAGTAAGACTGGTCACCTGCACAGGTGTTCTGCTGACAGTAAGACTGGTCACCTGCACAGGTGTTCTGCTGACAGTAAGACTGGTCACCTGCACAGGTGTTCTGCTGACAGTAAGGCTGATCACCTGCACAGGTGTTCTGCTGACAGTAAGACTGGTCACCTGCACAGGTGTTCTGCTGACAGTAAGACAGTGGTGGAGAAGGTGGTCACCTGCACAGGTGTTCTGCTGACAGTAAGACTGTGTTGGAGAAGGTGGTCACCTGCACAGGTATTCTGCTGACAGTAAGACTGTGTTGGAGAAGGTGGTCACCTGCACAGGTGTTCTGCTGACAGTGAGACAGTGTTGGAGAAGGTGGTCACCTGCAGAGGACTTCCTGTTGTATGTTGTCTGTAAGAAGTGTACACTCACCTGTCTGTCAGATGGCAGTCCTCTGCTGCTCTAATGTAGCCCTTGTCACGGAGAGTAATGTTTAACCCTTATCACGGAGAGTAATGTTTAACCTTTATCGCGGAGAGTAATGTTTAACCCTTATCACGGAGAGTAATGTTTAACCCTTATCACGGAGAGTAATGTTTAACCTTTATCACGGAGAGTAATGTTTAACTCTTGTCACGGAGAGTAATGTTTAACCCTTATCACGTAGAGTAATGTTTAACTCTTGTCACGGAGAGTAATGTTTAACCCTTGTCACGGAAAGTAATGTTTAATCCTTGTCGTGGAGAGTAATGTGTAACCCTTGTCATGGAGAGTAATGTTTAACCCTTATCATTTAGAGTAATGCTTAACGTTTGTCACGGAAAGTAATGTTTAATCTTTGTCACGAAGATTGATTTTTAACCCTTGTCACAGAGAAGCAATAATCAACCTTTGTCACGGAGAGTAATGTTTATCCCTTGTCACGGAGATTAATGTTTAACCATTGTCACAGAGAGTAATGTTTAACCTTTGACCCTTAGATTAGTGTTTAACCCTTGTCACGGAGAGCAATGAGCAACCTTTGTCACGGAGAGTAATGTTTAACCATTGTCACGGAGAGTAATGTTTAACCTTTGTCCCTTAGATTAGTGGTTAACCCTTGTCACGGAGAGCAATTAGCAACCTTTGTCACGGAGAGCAATTAGCAACCTTTGTCACGGAGAGCAATTAGCAACCTTTGTCACGGAGAGTAATGTTTAACCACGGTCACAGAGAGTAATGCTTAAGCTTTGTCACGGAGAGTAATGTTTAACCCTTGTCACGGAGAGTAATGTTTAACCCTTGTCAAGGAGAGTAATGTTTAACCCTTATCACGTAGAGTAATGTTTAACTCTTGTCACGGAGAGTAATGTTTAACCCTTGTCACGGAAAGTAATGTTTAATCCTTGTCGTGGAGAGTAATGTGTAACCCTTGTCATGGAGAGTAATGTTTAACCCTTATCATTTAGAGTAATGCTTAACGTTTGTCACGGAAAGTAATGTTTAATCTTTGTCACGAAGATTGATTTTTAACCCTTGTCACAGAGAAGCAATAATCAACCTTTGTCACGGAGAGTAATGTTTATCCCTTGTCACGGAGATTAATGTTTAACCATTGTCACAGAGAGTAATGTTTAACCTTTGACCCTTAGATTAGTGTTTAACCCTTGTCACGGAGAGCAATGAGCAACCTTTGTCACGGAGAGTAATGTTTAACCATTGTCACGGAGAGTAATGTTTAACCTTTGTCCCTTAGATTAGTGGTTAACCCTTGTCACGGAGAGCAATTAGCAACCTTTGTCACGGAGAGCAATTAGCAACCTTTGTCACGGAGAGCAATTAGCAACCTTTGTCACGGAGAGTAATGTTTAACCACGGTCACAGAGAGTAATGCTTAAGCTTTGTCACGGAGAGTAATGTTTAACCCTTGTCACGGAGAGTAATGTTTAACCCTTGTCAAGGAGAGTAATGGATCATTGAGCACTAGTGATCTACTTCTGCAACAAATGCATGGACATGGACATGGACTGATCAACTGGCACGATGAACAAGACAGGGCAATGATGCATATCAGAAATTAAAATCGCCATATTCGCCACCCATACGTTCGCCATGGATGTGGCGATGGCTTGAGCAGAGAAATTCAAGACAATGACTCAGTAGAAAGTCCAGGAATTATTCCAAGGAATAATGATAAAATACTGAAAGATGATTTTATGTGTATTTTGCCTTAAAGATACAAATTGATGTACATGAATTGTCTGTTTATATGTATAAAAAGTATCGGTTTATATAGTACTATACTTTGTTTATATGTATAGGTATTCTGTTATGCCATGTATATCTCGTTGACACACACACACACACTCTCTCTCTCTCTCTCTCTCTCTCTCTCTCTCTCTCTCTCTCTCTGAATCTTAAGTGCCCAGGGCACATGGGGCTTCCGCAAGGGTTTTCCACAAATGCTTGTCCTTTGCCTTTTTTTCTGCTCTTGCCCAGGTGAGCCCTCTATTGCTCAACACACTAATTATTTCGAACAACACACATCCCCTGTTAATACAGTACAATAACTGTTCGCACAATACATTATCAATTAACGCAATACATGAACTGTTAACACAACATAAGAGCTTTTAACACAACACAATAACTGTTAACACAAAACAAGAACTGCTAGCACAATATAGTAACTGCTAACACAACACAAGAACTGTTAACACAATACAATTAACAGAATACAATAACTGCTAACAATGCAGTAACTGTTAACAGAACACAAGAATTGTGTATACAGTGCAGTATCTGTTAACACAATGCAGTAAGTGTTAACACAGGACAAGAACTGTTAACACAACACACTGATTGTTAACAGAATACAGTAACCATTAACATCACAACACAATAACTGTTGACACAATAGTGTAACTGTTAATAAAACACCATAATTGTTAACACAATACAATAACTGTTAACACAACACAAGCACTGTTTGCAAAATATAATAGCTGGTGAAACAATACAGTAACTGTTAACATAGCACGATAACTGTTAACATAATGCAATAGCTGTTAACACAGCACAAGAACTGTGCACACAACATAAGAAATCTGTACACGACACTATAACTGTTCGCACAATACATTAACTGTTAATACAATATAATAACAGTGTACATAAAACAATAACTGTTGACATAACACAATAACCATTAAAACGACATAATTATTAACACAGCACAAGAACTTGTTGACATCAAACAATACTGATAGACAAAAGTTACGCGACTATCTGGCTTTCTGTCAGACATCCAGAATGAAATCCGGCAACACACAGCACAGATAGAAGCAGCAAAGTTTCTGTCTTAGTGCTGACATAGCAAAGTTTCTATCTTAGTGCTGACATAGCAAAGTTTCTGTCTTAGTGCTGACATAGCAAAGTTTCTATCTTAGTGCTGACACAGCAAAGTTTCTATCTTAGTGCTGACACAGCAAAGTTTCTGTCTTAGTGCTGACACAGCAAAGTTTCTGTCTTAGTGCTGACACAGCAAAGTTTCTGTCTTAGGTCTGACACAGCAAAGTTTCTGTCTTAGTGCTGACACACCAAAGTTTCTGTCTTAGTGCTGATACAGCAAAATTTCTGTCTTAGTGCTGACACACCAAAGTTTTGTCTTAGTGCTGCCAAAGTTCTTGTCTTAGTGCTGAGATAGCAAAGTTTCTGTCTTAGTGATGACACAGCAAAGTTTCTGTCTTAGTGCCGACACATCAAAATTCCTGTCTTAGTGCCGACACACCAAAGTTTCTGTCTTAGTGCTGCCACACCAAAGTTCTTGTCTCATTGCTGACATACCAAAGTTTCTGTCTTAGTGCTGCCAAACCAAAATCTCTGTCTTAGTGCTGCCACACCAAAGTTTCTGTCTTAGTGCTGACACAGCAAAATTCCTGTCTTAGTGCTGCCACACCAAAGTTCTAGTCTTAGTACTGCCACACCAAAATTCCTGTCTTAGTGCTGCCACAGCAACATTTCTGTCTTAGTGCTGACACAATAAAATTTCTGTCTTATTGCTGCCACAATAAAATTCCTGTCTTAGTGCTGCCACAGCAACATTTCTGTCTTAGTGCTGACACAATAACATTTCTGTCTTATTGCTGCCACACCAAAGTTCCTGTCTTAGTGTTGCCACAGCAAAACATCTGTCTTAGTGCTGACACAATAAAATTCCCGTCTTAGTGCTGCCACAGCAAAATTCCTGTCTTAGTGCTGCCACAGCAAAATTTCTGTCTTAGTGCTGAGACTGGTACTAGGCTTCTGAAGACGCTGTACATCCTTCCAGTACACACTCTGTACATCCTTCCAGTACACACTCTGTACATCCTTGCAGTACACACTCTGTACATCCTTCCAGTACACACTCTGTACATCCTTCCAGTACACACAGCTTTCACTTTCTTATGGGGAAACCCGAACTTCGACACTTTGGAACTGAGTTTTACGTGATCGTACGCTTTCTCTTCGTGCACCGACACATGCACGTGCTGTCTACAGCAACCTGTGTGTGTCAGGTAACAATTTTTGAAACATTTAACAGAAGCTCTCAGACTAATAAACATGGCTTCCAAACATTCACATTCGATTGTTCTGTCCTCTTTTATATGTCGTCTGTCTTTCTGATAGTTTTATATTGATCTGACAGTATATTTATGAGTTTGTGATAGATTTATATAGATCTGGCAATATATTTATCTGTTTGTGATAGTTTTATATTGATCTGGCAGGATATTTATCTGTTTGTGATGGTTTTATATCGATCTGACAGTTTATTTATCTGTTTGTGACGGTTTCATATTGATCTCACAATTTATATATATTTTTGGGATAGTTTTATATTGATCTGATACTTTTATATTGGTTTTTTTACTTTTATATGTATCTGATACTTTTATACTGATCTGATACATTTACATTTATCTGATACTTAATATTGATCTGATACTTTTATATTGATCTAATATTTTTATATTGATCTGGTACATTTATGAAATGTGAAAGTTTAATAGCGTCTGATATGTCCCTTGTTCAGCTGATCTTTATGTACCGCCATGTCCAGTATGTACACGGCCATGTCCAGTGTGTACATAATTATAATAAACAGTAGACAAATATTTCTGAATATTCCACGTTTTTGACATAGCTTTCAACATTTTGCATGAAGCAGCCTTTTCTTTTATCTCGCTCCACCACCAGTGATCACAATACAATCAAATAAGGCCACTTTTCTAAAGTGCTGATAAATAGCTGCATATTTATCCTATTTTCTCGTGCATGTTCTACAAATGTCAAGAAAGACCTGCCGAGGAGAAGAGCAGACGCGCTTGTTAGATTTGACGATAGAAAATCTGCTGTTATGATTAGAGAAACGCTCAATATAAGCAGACCTTCACCTTGTTCATCATTTGTTCTGTCTCGATTATTCCTTGTCAGACCCGTGATCCATCTGTTGATCTTGCTCCATTCAGGAACCCAACAAATTGAAAACCAAGCAAATTATAGTTATTGGACAAGAGGTTGTGCTGGCTGGGTTGTCTGGAGTGGGCTGAGATAGATGCTACAGTTTTATGTGTAGATCTGTTTATGTTCTCAACCCTGACGTTATGATTAGATCAGTTGTGTTTTTTGTTGAAGACCCTTGCTTCTCTGCAGTCACATCTCACAGAAGCATGTATGATGAAAGATTATCAGAAGCTCAACTGATCCAAGACTTTGAAGACGTGGGAAAACAATTTCCTCTTGTGTTCTTGCCGGCGATCTTGATCAAACACTCCAGGTCTCCGCTGGACAAGAGGGCCCTCAACGATCTGGATAGTCTCTTGTACTTTCGGGCCTGACGCAGAACAGATAAGGCCATCACACGCTTGTCAGTCGTTGATGAGTTTAATTAAGGACTGAATCAACAACATGTTTCTCCGGGAAAAAAGCGGACAATTATCTGCAAATGCATTTTCTCCTGTTTAAGGAAAGTAGCGATTCTCAGTCTGAACGCTCGGACATTTCCATAATAGTTTGGCTGTTTCTTAACTGTTTCTTAACTGTTTCTTAACTGACCTGCACTGCCTATTTATGTTTGACTGTCTTCTAGGCTGTCTGTTTTTGTATGATTAACTTCTATTATGTCCTCTCTCTGAACTTTCTTGCAGCTTTCCTCTGCCTCTCTTTTCTTGTTGTTAGTTTCCCAGTAACACTTACACTCTCCAGCTTATTTAATGTTAGTGACATACGACTGGCTAATGAACGTGCCACAGTGGTTTCTATTTTTCTGTCACGAAGTATTTGAAAAAATAAAAGAATAAATATCCGCTTGAAAAAAAGAATCTCATTGACGTTGTAAACGTCTGTTGTGTGCAGCCTGTATTGATCTTGTTGAAGGTGGACAACAGCCTGTATTGATCATGCTAAAGAATGACAACAGCCTGTATTGATCTTGCTAAAGAGGGCGACTGTTTGATATTAGGATTTGTTTTTGTACGCGGGTCAGAGATTTGCTTGTAAAGAGGGCTGAAGATTTTCTTGTTTAAGAATTTCATTTTTTGAGTGTGAAAGAGAATCTGAGATTTGTTTGTGTGTAAAGGTCAGACGGTTTATTGTTGTACAGAGAGCTTTATAAAAACAGCATCATCATGTTGATATACTCATACACGGCAGTTTTTCGGCTCTACATTCTGCTGTTATAATAATATCAGCATCATTCGTAGAGCTTTCTGTGCCATTTCTTTTCAGTGTGTGTGTGTTTCTTGTTTGTTTATTTATTTGTTCGTTTCTTTCAAATCATAGAACATTTATCACTTTTAATACAAACAGAAGTGGCGTAAATCCAACTCAGAATAAAAATCTTTTTTTTGTTTTTTGTTTGGAGAGGGACAAAGAAAGAAAGAGCAGAAAAGCACAGATAAAAAGAAAGATGTAGACAGGGAGACAGAGAGAGACAGAGAGATACAGAGAGAGAGACAGAGAAAAAGAAAGATGTAGACCAGGAGACAGAGAGAGACAGAGAGAGAGATACAGAGAAAAAGAAAGATGTAGACCAGGAGACAGAGAGAGACAGAGAGAGAGATACAGAGAAAAAGAAAGATGTAGACCAGGAGACAGAGAGAGACAAAGAGACAGAGAGATACAGAGAAAAAGAAAGATGTAGACCAGGAGACAGAGAGAGACAGAGAGACAGAGAGATACAGAGAAAAAGAAAGGTGTAGACCAGGAGACACAGAGAGAGAGAGAGAGAGAGATACAGAGAAAAAGAAAACGAAGAAGACGGAGAGAGACAAACAGAAAGGGAGAGAGAACGAAGGAGACAGAGAGAGAGAGGGACAAAGAAAAAAAGGAGGGGAGAAGCACAGATAAAAGAAAGATATTATCCTATTTTCTCGTGCATGTTCTACAAATGTCAAGAAAGACCTGCCGAGGAGAAGAGCAGACGCGCTTGTTAGATTTGACGATAGAAAATCTGCTGTTATGATTAGAGAAACGCTCAATATAAGCAGACCTTCACCTTGTTCATCATTTGTTCTGTCTCGATTATTCCTTGTCAGACCCGTGATCCATCTGTTGATCTTGCTCCATTCAGGAACCCAACAAATTGAAAACCAAGCAAATTATAGTTATTGGACAAGAGGTTGTGCTGGCTGGGTTGTCTGGAGTGGGCTGAGATAGATGCTACAGTTTTATGTGTAGATCTGTTTATGTTCTCAACCCTGACGTTATGATTAGATCAGTTGTGTTTTTGTTGAAGACCCTTGCTTCTCTGCAGTCACATCTCACAGAAGCATGTATGATGAAAGATTATCAGAAGCTCAACTGATCCAAGACTTTGAAGACGTGGGAAAACAATTTCCTCTTGTGTTCTTGCCGGCGATCTTGATCAAACACTCCAGGTCTCCGCTGGACAAGAGGGCCCTCAACGATCTGGATAGTCTCTTGTACTTTCGGGCCTGACGCAGAACAGATAAGGCCATCACACGCTTGTCAGTCGTTGATGAGTTTAATTAAGGACTGAATCAACAACATGTTTCTCCGGGAAAAAAGCGGACAATTATCTGCAAATGCATTTTCTCCTGTTTAAGGAAAGTAGCGATTCTCAGTCTGAACGCTCGGACATTTCCATAATAGTTTGGCTGTTTCTTAACTGTTTCTTAACTGTTTCTTAACTGACCTGCACTGCCTATTTATGTTTGACTGTCTTCTAGGCTGTCTGTTTTTGTATGATTAACTTCTATTATGTCCTCTCTCTGAACTTTCTTGCAGCTTTCCTCTGCCTCTCTTTTCTTGTTGTTAGTTTCCCAGTAACACTTACACTCTCCAGCTTATTTAATGTTAGTGACATACGACTGGCTAATGAACGTGCCACAGTGGTTTCTATTTTTCTGTCACGAAGTATTTGAAAAAATAAAAGAATAAATATCCGCTTGAAAAAAAGAATCTCATTGACGTTGTAAACGTCTGTTGTGTGCAGCCTGTATTGATCTTGTTGAAGGTGGACAACAGCCTGTATTGATCATGCTAAAGAATGACAACAGCCTGTATTGATCTTGCTAAAGAGGGCGACTGTTTGATATTAGGATTTGTTTTTGTACGCGGGTCAGAGATTTGCTTGTAAAGAGGGCTGAAGATTTTCTTGTTTAAGAATTTCATTTTTTGAGTGTGAAAGAGAATCTGAGATTTGTTTGTGTGTAAAGGTCAGACGGTTTATTGTTGTACAGAGAGCTTTATAAAAACAGCATCATCATGTTGATATACTCATACACGGCAGTTTTTCGGCTCTACATTCTGCTGTTATAATAATATCAGCATCATTCGTAGAGCTTTCTGTGCCATTTCTTTTCAGTGTGTGTGTGTTTCTTGTTTGTTTATTTATTTGTTCGTTTCTTTCAAATCATAGAACATTTATCACTTTTAATACAAACAGAAGTGGCGTAAATCCAACTCAGAATAAAAATCTTTTTTTTGTTTTTTGTTTGGAGAGGGACAAAGAAAGAAAGAGCAGAAAAGCACAGATAAAAAGAAAGATGTAGACAGGGAGACAGAGAGAGACAGAGAGATACAGAGAGAGAGACAGAGAAAAAGAAAGATGTAGACCAGGAGACAGAGAGAGACAGAGAGAGAGATACAGAGAAAAAGAAAGATGTAGACCAGGAGACAGAGAGAGACAGAGAGAGAGATACAGAGAAAAAGAAAGATGTAGACCAGGAGACAGAGAGAGACAAAGAGACAGAGAGATACAGAGAAAAAGAAAGATGTAGACCAGGAGACAGAGAGAGACAGAGAGACAGAGAGATACAGAGAAAAAGAAAGGTGTAGACCAGGAGACACAGAGAGAGAGAGAGAGAGAGATACAGAGAAAAAGAAAACGAAGAAGACGGAGAGAGACAAACAGAAAGGGAGAGAGAACGAAGGAGACAGAGAGAGAGAGGGACAAAGAAAAAAAGGAGGGGAGAAGCACAGATAAAAAGAAAGATGTGGACAGGGAGACAGAGAAAGAGACAGAGAGAGAATGAACGAGGAGACCGAGACAGAGAGAGGGACAAAGATAAAATAAGGGAGAAGCACAGATAAAAAGAAAGATGTGGACAGGGAGATAGAGAGACACACAGAGATAGAGAGAGAACGAAGGAGACAGAGAGGGAGAGAGAGAGGGACGAAGAAAAAAGAGGGGAGAAGCACAGATAAAAAGAAAGATGTGGACAGGGAGACAGAGAAACAGACAGAGAAAGAGAGAGAGAGAGAGAACGAAGGAGACAGAGAGAAAGACAAAGAAAAAAAATATGAGAGAAGCACAGATGAGAAGAACGACGTAGACAGGGAAACGGAGAAAGAGAGAGAAAGAGAGAGAAACGAAGGAGACACAGAGAGGGACAAGGAAAAATATAGAGGAAAAGCACAGATAAAAAGAAATATGTAGACAGGGAGACAGAGATAGAGGGGCAAAGAACAAATAGGAGAGAAGCACATATTAAAGAAAAAATATAGACATGGAGACAGAGAGAGACAGAGAGAGACAAAAAATAGGGGAGAAGCACAGATAAAGAGAAATATGTAGATAGGGAGACACAGAGAGAGACAGAGAGAGAACGAAGGAGACAGGGAGAAACAGAAAGAGAGAACATAGGAGACAGAGGGAGAGAGAGAGGGACAAAGAAAAAAGAGGGAAGAAGCACAGATAAAAAAAGATGTAGACAGGGAGACAGACAAAGAGACAGAGAGAGAGAACGAAGGAGACAGAGAGAGAGGGACAAAGAATAAAAGAGAAGAAGCACAGATAAAAAGAAAGATATAGACAGGGAAACAGAAAAAGAGACAGAGAGAAGATAGAACCAAGGAGACACAGAGAGAGAGAGGAGAGAGAGAGAGAAAGAAAAAAGTAGGGGAGAAGCTTAGATAAAAAGAAATATGTAGACAGAGAGACGGAGAGAGAGTGACAAAAAATAGGGGAGAAGCACATATTAAAGAAAAAATATAGACATGGAGACAGAGAGAGACAGAGAGAGACAAACCAAAAAAATAGGGGAGAAGCACAGATAAAGAGAAATATGTAGATAGGGAGACACAGAGAGAGACAGAGAGAGAACGAAGGAGACAGGGAGAAACAGAAAGAGAGAACATAGGAGACAGAGGGAGAGAGAGAGGGACAAAGAAAAAAGAGGGAAGAAGCACAGATAAAAAAAGATGTAGACAGGGAGACAGACAAAGAGACAGAGAGAGAGAACGAAGGAGACAGAGAGAGAGGGACAAAGAATAAAAGAGAAGAAGCACAGATAAAAAGAAAGATATAGACAGGGAAACAGAAAAAGAGACAGAGAGAAGATAGAACCAAGGAGACACAGAGAGAGAGAGAGAGAGAGAGGGACAAAGAAAAAAGAGAGGAGAAGCACATATAAAAATAAATATGTAGACAGAGAGAGAGAGAGAGAGAGAGAGAGAAGAGAGAACGAAAAAGACACAGAGAGAGGGACAAAGAAAAAAGAGAGGAGAAGTACATATAAAAATAAATATGTAGACAGAGAGAGAGAGAGACAGACAGAGAGAAGAGAGAACGAAAGAGACACAGAAAGAAGGACAAAGAAAAAAGAGAGGAGAAGTACATATACAAACAAATATGTAGAGAGAGAGAGAGAGAGAGAGAACGAAGGAGACAGATATTTCTTGGAGACAAGCCTAAATATTCATTCTAACGGGATGCCTAGCGCCTGCGTCTAACTTCAGTTTCTGTGACATCCAACACAAAAAAATCCAAAAAAAAAACATCCAACAAAAAAGCATCCAACATAAAAAAACACGCAACACAGAAAGCCATCCAACAAAAAAAAAAAAAAATCCAACACAAAGAAAAACAGAAACACAAAAATAGCATCTATCACAAACTGCTCTTGTGAATCATGTCAGAGAACTTGTCGTCTGTTTTGGTCTGGGTTATGTCACTCCAAACTTTAAAGTCTTGGTGATGATATGTTTTAGACATGCCCATTCTTACATCATGTCTGTTCTTGAACTGTGCTTACATCTAGTCTGTTCTTGAACTGTGCTTATATCTTGTTTGTTAGGGAGTTCTGCTTACTCCTTGTCTGTTCTTGAGCTCTGCTTACATCTTGGTCTGTTCTTGAGTTCTGCTTACATCTTGTCTGTTCTTGAGTTCTACTTACACCTTGGTCTGTTCTTGAGCTCTGCTTACATCTCGTCTGTTCTTGAGTTCTGCTTACATCTTATCTGTTCTTGAGTTCTGCTTACATCTTGTCTATTCTTGAGTTCTGCTTACATTTTGTCTGTTCTTGAGTTCTGCTTACATCTTATCTGTTCTTGAGCTCTGCTTACGTCTTGTCTGTTCTTGAGCTCTGCTTACATCTTGTCAGTTCATAGTTTTTGTTACGGGCATTTATGTAGTTTACTCGCTGATATTTGTCACATTCTTGACACATGAAGTAAAGATAAATGTTGTTACACTTGCCTGCATGACATCAGCCCCCCGACATCAGTATAAACAAGTTGTGAGTCTCAAGTTGGACAAATTGTGAGTTTCATCTTTGTAAAGTTGTGAGTCTCAAGTTGGACAAATTGTGAGTCTCAAGTTGGACAAGTTATGAGTACTAAAATAGGACAAGTTGTGAGTCTCAAGTTGGACAAGTTGTGAGTCTAAAATAGGACAAGTTGTGGGTCTCTAGTTGGACAAGTTGTGAGTCTCAAGTTAGTCAAGTTATGAGTCTCAAGCTGGACAAATTGTGAATCTCAAGTTTGCTAAGTTGTGAGTTTCAGGTTTTCTAAGTTGTGAGTCTCAAGTTTGTCAAGTTGTGAGTTTCTAGTTTGCCAAATTGTGAGTCTCAAGTTGGACAAATTGTGAGCCTCTAGTTGAACAAGTTGTTAGTCTAATGTGTGCTAAGTTGTGAGTTTCATGTTGGACAAGTTGTGAGTCTAATGTGTGCTAAGTTGTGAGCCTCTAGTTGAACAAGTTGTGAGTCTAATGTATGCTAAGTTGTGAGTCTCATGTTGGACAAGTTGTGAGTCTAATGTGTGCTATGTTGTGAGTCTCAAGTTTGCCAAGTTGTGAGTCTCAAGTTTGCCAAGTTATGAGTCTGTAGTTTGCTAAGTTGTGAGTCTCAAGTAATGATTGACGTGACCATCATACTGGACAAGTTGTGAGTCTCAAGTAATGATTGACGTGACCATCATATTGGACAAGGAGAAAATCTTGTCCTTCAGTAACCAACAACTGGGGAAACAATCAGCCGATACAAACTTCCTCAAATAAGACGGCGTCTCCAATTTGCACGATACCATACCTACAATCCAGAATGAACATGATGATATTTGCATGTTGACAGGGTTGTGCTGACCGTCTTTACATTGTAGTGCCAGACCTGGTGACTGACGTGTGGAACAGCAAATCTGTCTTTGGTAGACGTGTAAGCAGAGCTGCTGGCGCTATGGATAGTCGTGTAAGCAGAGCTGCTGGCGCCATGGATAGTCGTGTAAGCAGAGCTGTTGGCGCTATGGATATTCGTGTAAGCTGAGCTGCTGGCGCCATGGATAGAAGTTATGACAGATGTGAGAGTTAATATCGCGGTAACAGGTGAAAATATCGCACATGACAATAGTTCTACAGACTGTCACGCTGCAAGGATATCATGATGTCAAACTGTCAGGTTTCTAGAATGTCATGATGTCAGACTATCAGGTTGCTAGAATGTCATGATATCAAACTGTCAGGTTGCTAGAATGTCATGATGTAAGATTACCAGAATTTCATGATAATAGACTATCAGAATGTCATGATATCAGGTTGCCAGAATGTTATGATGTCTGGGTGGCAGGATATCTCACAATCAGGTTGCTAGAATGTTATGATGCCAGAGTACCAAGATATCACTATCAGGTTGCCAGAAGGTTATGATGTTTGAAAGGATATCACTATCAGGTTGCCAGAATGTTATGATGTCTGGGTACCAGGATATCACATTATCAGTTTGACAGAATGTTATGATGTCTGGGTGGCAGGATATCAGGTTGCCAGAATACCTTGAATTCAGAGTGTTTTAATAAAAAGATGAAGTTAATGTTGTTAGGTCAGGATGCCTAGATGTCAAAATATCAGATAGCGACTGTTGTTTCCCTGTGTTTGAAGATTTGAGTATATGAAAACATATATCATAGTTTTTACTTCTTATCATGACATGCTATCATAGTTTTTACTTGCTGTCATGTCATGTTATCATAGTTTTCACTCAATATCATGTCACGCTATCATAAGTTTCATTTGTTACGACATCTGCCAATATATCAGCTTTGTCAGGACGTTCTGATGTCTAATGTCTGATTATCTTTAAGTCAGGATGTCAGGATGTGAAGTCATCATTTTGTTAACCCCCTGAAAGATGTTTATTGAGCAGACAGAAAGACAGTGTAAATGTTTGAGGGAATGAAGTAAGAAAATGACTCATTCATTCAATTGCATGTCCCTTCCGGAACTTTGCCTTCCAAACAGCACAACTGTAGGCCTCTCGGTTGTGAGCAAGATGGCCTGCTGCTGATGTATCCATTTGCAGATCCTCAACGATGTCTTGCAGCCATCTTCGTTTTGGTCTTCTTCTCTTTCTTTTTCCCATTATGTACCCTTTCAATACGGTCTTCTCTAAATTATCATGACGTTTAATGTGTCCAAAATATTTAAGTTTTTCTCTTTAATCCTCTTTACTAGCCAGACAATGACTAGCGCTTCCTAATAGTAAGACAATGACTGGCGCTTCCTAATAGTAAGATAATGACTGGCGCTTCCTAATAGTAAGACAATGACTAGCGCTTCCTAATAGTAAGATAATGACTGGCACTTTCTAATAGTAAGACAATGACTAGCGCTTCCTAATAGTAAGACAATGACTGACGCTTTCTAATAGTAAGACAATGACTGGCGCTTTCTACTGCGCTTCCTAATAGTAAGACAATGACTGGCGCTTTCTACTGCGCTTCCTAATAGTAAGACAATGACTGGCGCTTTCTAATAGTAAGACAATGACTGGCGTTTCCTAATAGTAAGACAATGACTGGCGCTTTCTAATAGTAAGACAATGACTGGCGCTTTCTAATAGTAAGACAATGACTGGCGCTTTCTAATAGTAAGACAGTGACTGGCGCTTTCTAATAGTAAGACAATAACTGGCGCTTTCTAATAGTAAGACAATGACTGGCGCTTTCTAATAGTAAGACAATAACTGGCGCTTTCTAATAGTAAGACAATGACTGGCGCTTTCTAATAGTAAGACAATGACTGGCGCTTTCTACTGCGCTTCCTAATAGTAAGACAATGACTGGCGCTTTCTAATAGTAAGACAATAACTGGCGCTTTCTAATAGTAAGACAATGACTGGCGCTTTCTAATAGTAAGACAATGACTGGCGCTTTCTACTGCGCTTCCTAATAGTAAGACAATGACTGGCGCTTTCTAATAGTAAGACAATGACTGCGCTTTCTAATAGTAAGACAATGACTGCGCTTTCTAATAGTAAGACAATGACTGCGCTTTCTAATAGTGAGATAATAACTGGCGCTTTCTAATAGTAAGACAATGCCTGCGCTTTCTAATAGTAAGACAATGACTGCGCTTTCTAATAGTAAGACAATGACTGGCGCTTTCTAATAGTAAGACAATAACTGGCGCTTTCTAATAGTAAGACAATGACTGGCGCTTTCTAATAGTAAGACAATGACTGGCGCTTTCTAATAGTAAGACAATAACTGGCGCTTTCTAATAGTAAGACAATGACTGCGCTTTCTAATAGTAAGACAATGACTGGCGCTTTCTAATAGTAAGACAATGATTGGCGCTTTCTAATAGTAAGACTATGACTGGCGCTTTCTAATAGTAAGACAATGACTGGCGCTTTCTAATCGTAAGATAATGACTGGCGCTTTCCAATAGGAAAAAAAGGACAGAAAAATATTTAAAATTGTCCACAGATATGAGAACTCAGTCAGTCAGTCACTCATTTGCATGTCCCTTGTGGAACTTACAGTTCTCCTGTAGGTCTATCAGTTGTAAGCAAGATGCCTTGCTGCTGATGCATTCGTTTTGCAGATCATCAAAGATGTCTTGCAGCCATCTTCGCTTTGGTCTTCCTCTCTTTTTTTCCTATTATGTATCCTTTCAAGACAGTCGTCTTTAAATTATCATGACGTCTAATGTGTCCAGAATAATTAAGTTTTATCTATTTAATCCTCTTTTCAAGCCAACCTTCTTCAATATTAAATTCTTGTAGTATGGATATATTTGTTCTCTTTTTGTGCCCATGATATTTGAAGAACTCTTCTGTAACATTTACATTCAAAGGCATTTATGTGTTTCTCAGCTGTTTTGTTAAGTGTCCAGGTCTCATAGGCATATGTTGTGATGGGAAAGATGAATGCCTTTAAAAATCTTATTTTTGTAGTTCTGTCTGTTCCTCTTCACAGCTTCTTTAGTTGTTTTATTTTTTGAAGAGCCACAGATGTCCTCCTATAGATATGAGAGCTAGAAATATGAGAACTACAGATATAAGTTCTAGATATATGAGAACTAGAGCTATGAGATCTAGAAATATGAGAACTAAAGATATGAGATATAAAAATATGAGAACTAAAGATATTAGAACTTGAAATATGAGAACTATAGATATTAGATCTTGAAGTATGATAATTAGAGATATGAGAACTAGACTGTGATAATGAGCAAAGGAAGAGAATTACAAAAATAAAAGCACGGAAGTGGCGCTGGTGATCATGTATGACAAGTTGAGAAGATGTAACGCCATGTAAGAAAACATTGTCCTGTTCTGTCTCTTTCTGGGAAACATCTCCTGTTCTGTCTCTTTCTGGGAAACATCTCCTGTTCTGTCTCTTTCTGGGAAACATCTCCTGTTCTGTCTCTTTCTGCGAAACATCTCCTGTTCTGTCTCTTTCTGGGAAACATCTCCTGTTCTGTCTCTTTCTGGGAAACATCTCCTGTTCTGTCTCTTTCTGGGAAACATCTCCTGTTCTCTCTTTCTGGGAAACATCTCCTGTTCTGTCTCTTTCTGGGAAACATCTCCTGTTCTGTCTCTTTCTGGGAAACATCATATCCTCAGACCAACACGATTCTGCTGCCAAGAGTTTTTGGTGGAGAGTGTCTCTGGACGAGATTAGAGAAGACTTGATCTCATGCCGTCTCGTCTCTCTCTGGCTGACTCAGAATACAGAATGTGACGATATGTCGGCTCTGGCCTGCAGTCTATTACTCAGAGCAACAATTAAGTTGATCAAATATGGCTGTTCTGTTCTAGGTAACCTTCTTCAATATTAAATTCTTGTAGTATGGATATATTTGTTCTCTTTTTGTGCCCATGATATTTGAAGAACTCTTCTGTAACATTTACATTCAAAGGCATTTATGTGTTTCTCAGCTGTTTTGTTAAGTGTCCAGGTCTCATAGGCATATGTTGTGATGGGAAAGATGAATGCCTTTAAAAATCTTATTTTTGTAGTTCTGTCTGTTCCTCTTCACAGCTTCTTTAGTTGTTTTATTTTTTGAAGAGCCACAGATGTCCTCCTATAGATATGAGAGCTAGAAATATGAGAACTACAGATATAAGTTCTAGATATATGAGAACTAGAGCTATGAGATCTAGAAATATGAGAACTAAAGATATGAGATATAAAAATATGAGAACTAAAGATATTAGAACTTGAAATATGAGAACTATAGATATTAGATCTTGAAGTATGATAATTAGAGATATGAGAACTAGACTGTGATAATGAGCAAAGGAAGAGAATTACAAAAATAAAAGCACGGAAGTGGCGCTGGTGATCATGTATGACAAGTTGAGAAGATGTAACGCCATGTAAGAAAACATTGTCCTGTTCTGTCTCTTTCTGGGAAACATCTCCTGTTCTGTCTCTTTCTGGGAAACATCTCCTGTTCTGTCTCTTTCTGGGAAACATCTCCTGTTCTGTCTCTTTCTGCGAAACATCTCCTGTTCTGTCTCTTTCTGGGAAACATCTCCTGTTCTGTCTCTTTCTGGGAAACATCTCCTGTTCTGTCTCTTTCTGGGAAACATCTCCTGTTCTCTCTTTCTGGGAAACATCTCCTGTTCTGTCTCTTTCTGGGAAACATCTCCTGTTCTGTCTCTTTCTGGGAAACATCATATCCTCAGACCAACACGATTCTGCTGCCAAGAGTTTTTGGTGGAGAGTGTCTCTGGACGAGATTAGAGAAGACTTGATCTCATGCCGTCTCGTCTCTCTCTGGCTGACTCAGAATACAGAATGTGACGATATGTCGGCTCTGGCCTGCAGTCTATTACTCAGAGCAACAATTAAGTTGATCAAATATGGCTGTTCTGTTCTAGGTAACCATTCCAGTCTGTCGACATTATCTGTAAATTTAATAAAGTAAACGAGAAGTCTTTACAGTGTTAGGTCATCTGTGTAGACGATTCGCTACATCAACAGCTATGGGTCATTCACTATACAAAACTGTTATATCATAAACTGTGGATAATTCACTATACAAAACTGTTATATCATAAACTGTGGATAATTCACTATACAAAACTGTTTTATCATAAACTGTGGATAATTCACAATACAAAACTGTTATATCATAAACTGTGGATAATTCATTACACAAAACTGTTTAATCATAAACTGTGGATAATTCATTATACAAAACTGTTATATCATAAACTATAGATGTGTGGAAATATAAAACTGTTATATCATAAACTATAGATGTGTGGATGTAAAAGTTTACGAAGAATTAAACAAATATTTTGGCCAAACACCATAAGAAATAACATTTTATTAGCAGAAATGCAGATGAAACCACTGACAACAATTACTGAGGAAAGACGCTGGCGATGGTTAGGACATGTGCTTCGAATGACTGACAACTCACTACCAAAATAGCACTAAGATGGACACCACAGGGGAACAGAAGTAAGGGTAGACCAAAAGAGACATGGAGAAGAACAACAGAAAGGATGTTGAGCAATAGAGGGCTCACCTGGGCAAGAGCAGAAAAAAAGGCGAAGGACAGGCATTTGTGGAAAACCCTTGCGGAAGCCCCATGTGCCCTGGGCACTTAAGGTTCAGAGAGATATCATAAACTATAGATGTGTGGATATAAAAGTGTTATATCATAAACTATAGATCTGTGGATATAAAAGTGTTATATCATAAACTATAGATGTGTGGAAATATAAAACTGTTATATCATAAACTATAGATGTGTGGATATAAAACTGTTATATCATAAAATATAGATGTGTGGAAATATAAAACTGTTATATCATAAACTATAGATGTGTGGAAATATAAAACTGTTAAGACTATACTCTGGACCAGGGCTTCTCAACCCAAATTTCATGAAACCCCAGAGTTCACTGACGTGTCTGCAGGGTTTCCGCCAGAGATCTTAAGTGAAAAATCTCTCTTAGGCATTTCTCGGGGAATCCTAGGTCAAGCTCCAGACTTGTGCTTTTGTCCAGGACATGTAGGTTACCAAGTTCTTTTTAGTTCTACTTAAGAAAACAACAAAAAACATACTCTTACATATACCATATAGTAACATATTTCTAACAACAAATAACACCACATAATAGCATACAATACAATATCATGCCATTTAATGCCATATAATATCGTATAATACTATATAATAGCATATAATATCATATCACACCACAAATTACCATATAACACCATACCACATCATATAATGCCATGCAGTACAATACCACACCAAATAATACCACACAATACCATATAATGCCATATAATACAATACAATACGACATAATGCAATGTACTGTCACATAATGCCACATAATACCCTACCACAACATATAATATCAGATAATACCATATCACGCCATATAATACTATGTAATATCATATAATATGATATAGTGCCTTACGATACCATACCACATCATAAACACAATACACTGAAATATATTATCATACCACACCATATAATACCATATAATACCAATCAATATCATAAATACTAAACCACATTATGTAATGACATGTAATACCATATAATACCATATAATACCATACTACACCATATAAGGCCATCTAGTAGCGGGGGTGGGGTAGATGATAGTGATATCTAGGAGTAGGGGTGAGGGTGGAGGTGATGACAGTGATATCTAAGAGTAGGGGTGAGGGTGGAGGTGATGACAGTGATATCTAGGAGCGAGGGTGAGGGTGGAGGTGATGATAGTGATATCTAGGAGCGGGGGTGAGGGTGGAGGTGATGATAGTGATATCTAGGAGCGAGGGTGAGGTGGAGGTGATGATAGTGATATCTAGGAGCGAGGGTGAGGGTGGAGGTGATGATAGTGATATCTAGGAGTAGGGGTGAGGGTGGAGTTCTGTCTCTTTCTGGGAAACATCTCCTGTTCTGTCTCTTTCTGGGAAACATCTCCTGTTCTGTCTCTTTCTGGGAAACATCTCCTGTTCTGTCTCTTTCTGGGAAACATCTCCTGTTCTGTCTCTTTCTGGGAAACATCTCCTGTTCTGTCTCTTTCTGGGAAACATCATATCCTCAGACCAACACGATTCTGCTGCCAAGAGTTTTTGGTGGAGAGTGTCTCTGGACGAGATTAGAGAAGACTTGATCTCATGCCGTCTCGTCTCTCTCTGGCTGACTCAGAATACAGAATGTGACGATATGTCGGCTCTGGCCTGCAGTCTATTACTCAGAGCAACAATTAAGTTGATCAAATATGGCTGTTCTGTTCTAGGTAACCATTCCAGTCTGTCGACATTATCTGTAAATTTAATAAAGTAAACGAGAAGTCTTTACAGTGTTAGGTCATCTGTGTAGACGATTCGCTACATCAACAGCTATGGGTCATTCACTATACAAAACTGTTATATCATAAACTGTGGATAATTCACTATACAAAACTGTTATATCATAAACTGTGGATAATTCACTATACAAAACTGTTTTATCATAAACTGTGGATAATTCACAATACAAAACTGTTATATCATAAACTGTGGATAATTCATTACACAAAACTGTTTAATCATAAACTGTGGATAATTCATTATACAAAACTGTTATATCATAAACTATAGATGTGTGGAAATATAAAACTGTTATATCATAAACTATAGATGTGTGGATGTAAAAGTTTACGAAGAATTAAACAAATATTTTGGCCAAACACCATAAGAAATAACATTTTATTAGCAGAAATGCAGATGAAACCACTGACAACAATTACTGAGGAAAGACGCTGGCGATGGTTAGGACATGTGCTTCGAATGACTGACAACTCACTACCAAAAATAGCACTAAGATGGACACCACAGGGGAACAGAAGTAAGGGTAGACCAAAAGAGACATGGAGAAGAACAACAGAAAGGATGTTGAGCAATAGAGGGCTCACCTGGGCAAGAGCAGAAAAAAAGGCGAAGGACAGGCATTTGTGGAAAACCCTTGCGGAAGCCCCATGTGCCCTGGGCACTTAAGGTTCAGAGAGATATCATAAACTATAGATGTGTGGATATAAAAGTGTTATATCATAAACTATAGATCTGTGGATATAAAAGTGTTATATCATAAACTATAGATGTGTGGAAATATAAAACTGTTATATCATAAACTATAGATGTGTGGATATAAAACTGTTATATCATAAAATATAGATGTGTGGAAATATAAAACTGTTATATCATAAACTATAGATGTGTGGAAATATAAAACTGTTAAGACTATACTCTGGACCAGGGCTTCTCAACCCAAATTTCATGAAACCCCAGAGTTCACTGACGTGTCTGCAGGGTTTCCGCCAGAGATCTTAAGTGAAAAATCTCTCTTAGGCATTTCTCGGGGAATCCTAGGTCAAGCTCCAGACTTGTGCTTTTGTCCAGGACATGTAGGTTACCAAGTTCTTTTTAGTTCTACTTAAGAAAACAACAAAAAACATACTCTTACATATACCATATAGTAACATATTTCTAACAACAAATAACACCACATAATAGCATACAATACAATATCATGCCATTTAATGCCATATAATATCGTATAATACTATATAATAGCATATAATATCATATCACACCACAAATTACCATATAACACCATACCACATCATATAATGCCATGCAGTACAATACCACACCAAATAATACCACACAATACCATATAATGCCATATAATACAATACAATACGACATAATGCAATGTACTGTCACATAATGCCACATAATACCCTACCACAACATATAATATCAGATAATACCATATCACGCCATATAATACTATGTAATATCATATAATATGATATAGTGCCTTACGATACCATACCACATCATAAACACAATACACTGAAATATATTATCATACCACACCATATAATACCATATAATACCAATCAATATCATAAATACTAAACCACATTATGTAATGACATGTAATACCATATAATACCATATAATACCATACTACACCATATAAGGCCATCTAGTAGCGGGGGTGGGGTAGATGATAGTGATATCTAGGAGTAGGGGTGAGGGTGGAGGTGATGACAGTGATATCTAAGAGTAGGGGTGAGGGTGGAGGTGATGACAGTGATATCTAGGAGCGAGGGTGAGGGTGGAGGTGATGATAGTGATATCTAGGAGCGGGGGTGAGGGTGGAGGTGATGATAGTGATATCTAGGAGCGAGGGTGAGGGTGGAGGTGATGATAGTGATATCTAGGAGCGAGGGTGAGGGTGGAGGTGATGATAGTGATATCTAGGAGTAGGGGTGAGGGTGGAGGTGATGATAGTGATATCTAGGAGCGAGGGTGAGGGTGGAGGTGATGACAGTGATATCTAAGAGTAGGGGTGAGGGTGGAGGTGATGACAGTGATATCTAGGAGTGAGGGTGAGGGTGGAGGTGATGATAGTGATATCTAGGAGCGGGGGTGAGGGTGGAGGAGATGATAGTGATATCTAGGAGTAGGGGTGAGGGTGGAGGAGATGATAGTGATATCTAAGAGTAGGGGTGAGGGTGGAGGTGATGAAAGTGATATCTAGGAGCGAGGGTGAGGGTGGAGGTGATGATAGTGATATCTAGGAGCGGGGGTGAGGGTGGAGGTGATGATAGTGATATCTAGGAGCGGGGGTGAGGGTGGAGGTGATGACAGTGATATCTAGGAGCGGGGGTGAGGGTGGAGGTGATGACAGTGATATCTAGGAGGGGGGTGAGGGTGGAGGTGATGACAGTGATATCTAGGAGCGGGGGTGAGGGTGAAGGTGATGACAGTGATATCTAGGAGCGGGGGTGAGGGTGGAGGTGATGACAGTGATATCTAGGAGCGGGGGTGAGGGTGGAGGTGATGATAGTGATATCTAGGAGCGGGGGTGAGGGTGGAGGTGATGATAGTGATATCTAGGAGCGGGGGTGAGGGTGGAGATGATGATAGTGATATCTAGGAGCGGGGGTGAGGGTGGGGGAGATGATAGTGATATCTAGGAGCGGGGGTGAGGGTGGAGTGATGATAGTGATATCTAGGAGCGGGGGTGAGGGTGGAGGTGATGATAGTGATATCTAGGAGCGGGGGTGAGGGTGGGGGAGATGATAGTTATATCTAGGAGCGGGGGTGAGGGTGGAGGTGATGATAGTGATATCTAGGAGCGGGGGTGAAGGTGGAGGTGATGATAGTGATATCTAGGAGCGGGGGTGAGGGTGGAGGTGATATAGTGATATCTAGGAGCGGGGGTGAGGGTGGAGGTGATGATAGTGATATCTAGGAGCGGGGGTGAGGGTGGAGGTGATGATAGTGATATCTAGGAGCGGGGGTGAAGGTGGAGGTGATGATAGTGATATCTAGGAGCGGGGGTGAGGGTGAGGGTGGAGGTGATGACAGTGATATCTAGGAGCGGGGGTGAGGGTGGAGGTGATGATAGTGATATCTAGGAGCGGGGGTGAGGGTGGAGGTGATGACAGTGATATCTAGGAGCGGGAGTGAGGGTGGAGGTGATGATAGTGATATCTAGGAGCGGGGGTGAGGGTGGAGGAGATGATAGTGATATCTAGGAGCGGGGGTGAGGGTGGAGGTGATGATAGTGATATCTAGGAGTAGGGGTGAGGGTGGAGATGATGACAGTGATATCTAGGAGCGGGAGTGAGGGTGGAGGTGATGATAGTGATATCTAGGAGCGGGGGTGAGGGTGGAGGTGATGACAGTGATATCTAGGAGCGGGGGTGAGGGTGGAGGTGATGATAGTGATATCTAGGAGCGGGGGTGAGGTGGAGGTGATGATAGTGATATATAGGAGCGGGGGTGAGGGTGGAGGTGATGATAGTGATATATAGGAGCGGGGGTGAGGGTGGAGGTGATGATAGTGATATCTAGGAGCGGGGGTGAGGGTGAGGGTGGAGGTGATAGTGATATATAGGAGCGGGGGTGAGGTGGAGGTGATGATAGTGATATCTAGGAGCGGGGGTGAGGGTGGAGGTGATGATAGTGATATCTAGGAGCGGGGGTGAGGGTGGAGGTGATGATAGTGATATCTAGGAGCGGGGGTGAGGGTGGAGGTGATGATAGTGATATATAGGAGCGGGGGTGAGGGTGGAGGTGATGATAGTGATATATAGGAGCGGGGGTGAGGGTGGAGGTGATGATAGTGATATCTAGGAGCGAGGGTGAGGGTGGGCGAAATGCCAGTGATATCTAGGAGCCGGGGTGAGGGTGGAGGTGATGATAGTGATATCTAGGAGCGAGGGTGAGGGTGGGGGAGATGATAGTGATATCTAGGAGCGGGGGTGAGGGTGGAGGTGATGATAGTGATATATAGGAGCGGGGGTGAGGGTGGAGGTGATGATAGTGATATCTAGGAGCGAGGGTGAGGGTGGGCGAAATGCTAGTGATATCTAGGAGCGGGGGTGAGGGTGGAGGTGATGATAGTGATATCTAGTAGCGGGGGTGAGGGTGGAGGTGATGATAGTGATATCTAGGAGCGGGGGTGAGGGTGGAGGTGATGATAGTGATATATAGGAGCGGGGGTGAGGGTGGAGGTGATGATAGTGATATCTAGGAGCGAGGGTGAGGGTGGGCGAAATGCTAGTGATATCTAGGAGCGGGGGTGAGGGTGGAGGTGATGATAGTGATATCTAGTAGCGGGGGTGAGGGTGGAGGTGATGATAGTGATATCTAGGAGCGGGGGTGAGGTGGAGGTGATGACAGTGATATCTAGGAGTAGGGGTGAGGGTGGAGGTAATGACAGTGATATCTAGGAGCGGGGGTGAGGGTGGAGGTGATGATAGTGATATGTAGGAGCGGGGGTGAGGGTAGAGGTGATGATAGTGATATCTAGGAACGGGGGTGAGGGTGGAGGTGATGACAGTGATATCTAGGAGCGGGGGTGAAGGTGGAGGTGATGACAGTGATATCTAGGAGCGGGGGTGAGGTTAGAGGTGATGACAGTGATATCTAGAGCGGGGGTGAGGGTGGAGGTGATGACAGTGATATCTAGGAGCGGGGGTGGGGGTGGAGGTGATGACAGTGATATCTAGGAGCGGGGGTGAGGGTGGGGGAGATGATAGTGATATCTAGGAGCCGGGGTGAGGGTGGAGGTGATGACAGTGATATCTAGGAGCGGGGGTGAGGGTGAGGTGATGACAGTGATATCTAGGAGCGGGGGTGAGGGTGGAGGTGATGACAGTGATATCTAGGAGCGGGGGTGAGGGTGGAGGTGATGATAGTGATATCTAGGAGCGGGGGTGAGGGTGGAGGTGATGATAGTGATATCTAGGAGCGGGGGTGAGGGTGGAGGTGATGATAGTGATATCTAGGAGCGGGGGGAGGGTGGAGGTGATGACAGTGATATCTAGGAGCGGGGGTGAGGGTGGAGATGATGACAGTGATATCTAGGAGCGGGGGTGAGGGTGGAGGTGATGACAGTGATATATAGGAGCGGGGGTGAGGGTGGAGGTGATGACAGTGATATCTAGGAACGGGGGTGAGGGTGGAGGTGATGACAGTGACATCTAGGAGCGGGGGTGAGGGTAGAGGTGATGATAGTGATATCTAGGAGCGGGGGTGAGGGCGGAGGTTATGACAGTGATATCTAGGAGCGAGGGTGAGGGTGGGGGAGATGATAATGATATCTAGGAGCCAGGGTGAGGGTGAAGGTGATGATAGTGATATCTAGGAGCGGGGGTGAGGGTGGAGGTGATGACAGTGATATCTAGGAGCGGGGGTGAGGGTGGAGGTGATGATAGTGATATCTAGGAGCGGGGGTGAGGGTGGGGGAGATGATAGTGATATCTAGGAGCGGGGGTGAGTGTGGAGGTGATGACAGTGATATCTAGAAGCGGGAGTGAGGGTGGAGATGATGATAGTGATATCTAGGAGCGGGGGTGAGGGTGGGGGAGATGATAGTGATATCTAGGAGCGGGGGTGAGGGTGGAGGTGATGATAGTGATATCTAGGAGCGGGGGTGAGGGTGGAGGTGATGATAGTGATATCTAGGAGCGGGGGTGAGGGTGGGGGAGATGATAGTGATATCTAGGAACGGGGGTGAGGGTGGAGGTGATTATAGTGATATCTAGGAGCGGGGGTGAAGGTGGAGGTGATGATAGTGATATCTAGGAGCGGGGGTGAGGTGGAGGTGATGATAGTGATATCTAGGAGCGGGGGTGAGGGTGGAGGTGATAGTGATATCTAGGAGCGGGGGGTGAGGGTGGAGTGATGATAGTGATATCTAGGAGCGGGGGTGAAGGTGGAGGTGATGATAGTGATATCTAGGAGCGGGGGTGAGGGTGGAGGTGATGACAGTGATATCTAGGAGCGGGGGTGAGGGTGGAGGTGATGATAGTGATATCTAGGAGCGGGGGTGAGGGTGGAGGTGATGACAGTGATATCTAGGAGCGGGAGTGAGGGTGGAGGTGATGATAGTGATATCTAGGAGCGGGGGTGAGGGTGGAGGTGATGATAGTGATATCTAGGAGCGGGGGTGAGGGTGGAGGTGATGATAGTGATATCTAGGAGTAGGGGTGAGGGTGGAGATGATGACAGTGATATCTAGGAGCGGGAGTGAGGGTGGAGGTGATGATAGTGATATCTAGGAGCGGGGGTGAGGGTGGAGGTGATGACAGTGATATCTAGGAGCGGGGGTGAGGTGGAGGTGATGATAGTGATATCTAGGAGCGGGGGTGAGGGTGGAGGTGATGATAGTGATATCTAGGAGCGGGGGTGAGGGTGGAGGTGATGATAGTGATATCTAGGAGCGGGGGTGAGGGTGGAGGTGATGATAGTGATATCTAGGAGCGGGGGTGAGGGTGGAGGTGATGATAGTGATATATAGGAGCGGGGGTGAGGGTGGAGGTGATGATAGTGATATATAGGAGCGGGGGTGAGGGTGGAGGTGATGATAGTGATATATAGGAGCGGGGGTGAGGGTGGAGGTGATGATAGTGATATATAGGAGCGGGGGTGAGGGTGGAGGTGATGATAGTGATATATAGGAGCGGGGGTGAGGGTGGAGGTGATGATAGTGATATCTAGGAGCGGGGGTGAGGGTGGAGGTGATGATAGTGATATCTAGGAGCGGGGGTGAGGGTGGAGGTGATGATAGTGATATCTAGGAGCGGGGGTGAGGGTGGAGGTGATGATAGTGATATCTAGGAGCGGGGGTGAGGGTGAGGTGATGATAGTGATATATAGGAGCGGGGGTGAGGGTGGAGGTGATGATAGTGATATATAGGAGCGGGGGTGAGGGTGGAGGTGATGATAGTGATATCTAGGAGCGAGGGTGAGGGTGGGCGAAATGCCAGTGATATCTAGGAGCCGGGGTGAGGGTGGAGGTGATGATAGTGATATCTAGGAGCGAGGGTGAGGGTGGGGGAGATGATAGTGATATCTAGGAGCGGGGGTGAGGGTGGAGGTGATGATAGTGATATATAGGAGCGGGGGTGAGGGTGGAGGTGATGATAGTGATATCTAGGAGCGAGGGTGAGGGTGGAGGTGATGACAGTGATATCTAGGAGCGGGGGTTAGGGTGGAGGTGATGACAGTGATATCTAGGAGCGGGGGTGAGGGTGGAGGTGATGACAGTGATATCTAGGAGCGGGGGTGAGGTTGGAGGTGATGACAGTGATATCTAGGAGCGGGGGTGAGGGTGGAGGTGATGACAGTGATATCTAGGAGCGGGGGTGAGGGTGGAGGTGATGACAGTGATATCTAGGAGCGGGGGTGAGGGTGGAGGTGATGATAGTGATATCTAGGAGCGGGGGTGAGGGTGGAGGTGATGACAGTGATATCTAGGAGCGGGGGTGAGGTTGGAGGTGATGACAGTGATATCTAGGAGCGGGGGTGAGGGTGGGATTTATAAATCTAGAAATGAGCGGCGGCGTTGAATATTTTAGTTCAGGGAAAGTCAAGTCTAGACACTACATGCTGGGAGGATAGAATGTTCAGAAGGTTGGAGAAAGTCAAGTCTAGACACTACATGCTCGGAGGATAGAATGTTCAGAAGGTTGGAGAAAGTCAAGTCTAGACACTACATGCTCGGAGGATAGAATGTTCAGAAGGTTGGAGAAAGTCAAGTCTACACACTACATGCTCGGAGGATAGAATGTTCAGAAGTTTGGAGAAAGTCAAGTCTAGACACTACATGCTGGGAGGATAGAATGTTCAGAAGGTTGGAGAAAGTCAAGTCTACACACTACGTGCTCGGAGGATAGAATGTTCAAAAGTTTGGAGAAAGTCAAGTCTAGACACTGCATGCTGGGAGTATAGAGTGTTCAAAAGTTTGGAGAAAGTCAAGTCTAGACACTACATGCTGGGAATATAGTGTTCGGAGTTTTGGAGAAAGTCAAGTATACACACTGCATGCTGGGAGTATAGAGTGTTCAGAAGTTTGGAGAAAGTCAAGTCTAGACACTATATTGCTGGGAGTATAGAGTGTTCGGAGTTTTGAAGAATGTCAAGTCTAGACTCTACATACTGGAAGTATAGAGTGTTCAGAAGTTTGGAGAAAGTTAAGTCTACACACTAAGTGCTGGGAGTATAGAGTGTTCGGAGTTTTGGAGAAAGTCAAGTCTAGACACTACATGCTGGGAGTATAGAGTGTTCATAAGTTTCAAGAAAGTAAAGTCTAGACACTACGTGCTGGTAGGATAGAATGTTCAAAAGTTTGGAGAAATTCAAGTCTATACACTACATGCTTGGAGAACAGAGTGTTCACAAGTTTGGAGAAAGTCAAGTCTAGACACTACATGCTCGGAGGATAGAATGTTCAGAAGGTTGGAGAAAGTCAAGTCTACACACACTACATGCTCGGAGGATAGAATGTTCAGAAGTTTGGAGAAAGTCAAGTCTAGACACTACATGCTGGGAGGATAGAATGTTCAGAAGGTTGGAGAAAGTCAAGTCTACACACTACGTGCTCGGAGGATAGAATGTTCAAAAGTTTGGAGAAAGTCAAGTCTAGACACTGCATGCTGGGAGTATAGAGTGTTCAAAAGTTTGGAGAAAGTCAAGTCTAGACACTACATGCTGGGAATATAGTGTTCGGAGTTTTGGAGAAAGTCAAGTATACACACTGCATGCTGGGAGTATAGAGTGTTCAGAAGTTTGGAGAAAGTCAAGTCTAGACACTATATTGCTGGGAGTATAGAGTGTTCGGAGTTTTGAAGAATGTCAAGTCTAGACTCTACATACTGGAAGTATAGAGTGTTCAGAAGTTTGGAGAAAGTTAAGTCTACACACTAAGTGCTGGGAGTATAGAGTGTTCGGAGTTTTGGAGAAAGTCAAGTCTAGACACTACATGCTGGGAGTATAGAGTGTTCATAAGTTTCAAGAAAGTAAAGTCTAGACACTACGTGCTGGTAGGATAGAATGTTCAAAAGTTTGGAGAAATTCAAGTCTATACACTACATGCTTGGAGAACAGAGTGTTCACAAGTTTGGAGAAAGTATAGTCTAGAGTCTACATGCTAAAAGTATAGAGTGTTCAGAAGTTTGGTGAAAGTCAAGTCTAGACACTACATGCTGGAAGGATAGAATGTTCAGAATTTTGGAGAAAGTCAAGTCTAGACACTACGTGCTGGGAGTATAGAGTGTTCAGAATTTCTGAGAAAGTCAAGTCTAAACATTACATACTGGGATGATAGAGTGTTCAGACGTTTTGAGAAAGTCAAGTCTAGACACTACATGCTGGGAGGAATACAGTTGTCAGAATTTTTTGGAAAGTCAAGTCTAGACACTACATGCTGGAAGGAATATATTTTTCAGAGGTTTGGAGAAAGTCAAGTGTAGTCATTACATGCTGTGAGGAATATAGTGTTCAGAAGATTTGAGAAATTCAAGTCTAGACACTACATGCTGATAGGAATATACAGCTCCGATGGTTTGGGAAAGTCAAGTCTAGTCACTACATGCTTTGAGGAATATAGTGCTCAGAAGTTTTGAGAAATTCATGTCTCCAAACTAAATGCTGTGAGGAATATAGTGTTCAGATATCTTGAGAAAGTCAAGTCTAGCCACTACATTGTGCGAGGAATATAGCTGTCAGAATGTTGAGAAATTCAGTTCTAGAGCACTATATGCTGGGAGGAATATAGCTGTCTGAAGTTTTGAGAAAGACAATTCTAAACACTACATGCTGGTAGGAATATTCTTATAAATGGGAGAAGAAGATTTGAAAAGGTCAAGTCTAGACAACACATTCCTGGACAAATATGTATGTGAAGTTCAGAAGTTACTTAACCACAAAATTTGATTTAAGTGTAATTAATGTTACATCTGTCTACGACAGACATGTACTACCATCAGAGAAACACTCAACACACATATCACAACAGTTGCAAGGTAAAAGACTTATACTACCATCAGAGAAACATTCAACACACATATCACAACAGTTGCAAGGTAAAAGACATATACTACCATCAGAGAAACACTCAACACACATATCACAACAGTGGCAAGGTAAAAGACTTATACTACCGTCAGATATATACTCAACACACATATCACAACAGTGGCAAGGTAAAAGACTTATACTACCATCAGAGAAACATTCAACACACATATCACAACAGTTGCAAGGTAAAAGACATGTACTACCATAAGAGAAACACTCAACACACATATCACAACAGTGGCAAGGTAAAAGATTTATACTACCATCAGATATATACTCAACACACATATCACAACAGTGGCAAGGTAAAAGACTTGTAGTACCATCATAGAAACACTCAACACACATATCACAACAGTGGCAAGGTAAAAGACTTGTAATACCATCAGATATACACTCAACACACATATCACAACAGTGGCAAGGTAAAAGACTTGTAGTACCATCATAGAAACACTCAACACACATATCACAACACATATGTGGGTTGCTATGACCTGCTTGGGTAGTGGACCTAAATAAAAAAAATACTGAGTGCTGTTGAATGTTGCTTCATCCAGTGCGTTCTTTGCACACGAAATGGCGTAATTGGTCTTGTTTTTCTTGTAAATCCGGACATTTCATGACATCATCAGATACCGACAATATATCCTATATCATACTTGAAATATATTGCATTGTTTTATGAATTTCATGTAGTAGACTACCATCTAGGAACATTAGATTGTTTTATGAATTTCATGTAGTAGACTAACATCTGGGAACGTTACATTGTTTCATGAATTTCATGTAGTAGCCTAACATAAACATATTCACGTGTTTTTGATAAAACACTAGGCATATGGTCACTAACCTACTTCTTTAGATACCAGTAAAACAAACCGGATATTGAGACGTTTTAAGAAAATGGAGAGTCTCTGGTTCCTAGCGCAGACCGGCCTGATGTTTTCTCTGTCAACAAGTCATCAGATATGGGCACAGACGTCCATGGACACACTTGTCTCTCACTTTCTAGAAGACCAACCGGGTCTGACCGCCTATCAACAGATCGGAACTCGAGTAAGTTGAACAAACATGGCCGGACTTTGCTGTCTCTTCCAGCAGAGCTTTATGTTCTCTGGTTCCATGTCCCTTCTCACATTTATCCTTGGCCTGGCAATCTGTACACTTAATAAAACACTGCTGATCTAACCACTCACAGATTTTTTTTTTATTCTCAGATAAAACATTCCATTTTCAGAGAACATCTAATTTCAAACAAAAACATTCCATTCTCAGATAAAACAATCCACTCTCAGAAAACACCCAATCTCAGATAAAACACTCCAGTCTCAGAGAATATCCAGTCTCAGATGAAACACTCCAGTCTCAGATAAAACACTCCAGTCTCAGATAAAACACTCCAGTCTCAGATGAAACACTCCAGTCTCAGAGAATATCCAGTCTCAGATAAAACACTCCAGTCTCAGATGAAACACTCCAGTCTCAGAGAATATCCAGTCTCAGATAAAACACTCCGAGACATACGAAACTAGCATAGAACAGTGGAGGGGGGGGACTTTAATAAAGGAAAAACAAATTAAGCGAAAATAAACTAAGCACTAAATACTCGACATGTTTTTCTTACTTCTGTGCCTCTATATCATGTTTTTCTTTCTTCTGTGCCTCTGTGTCATGTTTTTCTTACTTCTGTGCCCCTATATCATGTTTTTCTTACTTCTGTGCCCCTATATCATGTTTTTCTTACTTCTGTGCCTCTGTGTCATGTTTTTCTTACTTCTGTGCCCCTATATCATGTTTTTCTTACTTCTGTGCCCCTATATCATGTTTTTCTTACTTCTGTGCCCCTATATCATGTTTTTCTTACTTCTGTGCCCCTATATCATGTTTTTCTTACTTCTGTGCCTCTGTGTCATGTTTTTCTTACTTTTGTGCCCCTATATCATGTTTTTCTTACTTCTGTGCCCCTATATCATGTTTTTCTTACTTCTGTGCCCCTATATCATGTTTTTCTTACTTCTGTGCCCCTATATCATGTTTTTCTGACTTCTGTGCCCCTATATCATGTTTTTCTTACTTCTGCGCCTTTATATCATGTTTTTCTTACTTCTGCGCCCCTATATCAAGTTTTTCTTACTTCTGCGCCCCTGTGTCACGTTTTTATTACTTCTGCGCCCCTGTGTGTAAAAACTGAAGATTCTTGAAAATTTCTTCAAAGTCCTGGGGAAAATTGTCACGTGAACTTTCAGCACCTCCCCCCCCCCCACCCCCACCTCTCTCTGTTTCTTTCCTGTATCCCTGTAGTGAGAACTGTACCCAAGGACGGTGACTGTGTCCTTGTATGTTCACAGAAAACAAATGACACAAACAACCAGCTTACAAGTGTATTTTCGCGTACGACCTGATGAAAGTAAACCTCGACTGGGACGCCTATTATTTCCCAGCAGATTCAAGTTATAAGAACGAATTTTTTCTTCACAATAAAAATGACTTTTTGTGTGGATTTAATATTTATTTGAGAAATGATTAAAGTATTTAGTGACAGAAGCTTTCTTGTTGCTGCTTCGTGTAGTCATGGAAGCCACGTTTCATCTGTCATGTAATTAGAATGTAGAAAATGTCGGCTTTCTAGAATAACATGAAAGCAAGGCGATATACTACACCAGCATATTCTAGACTGTTGCTTCTGTTTGAACAAAAAGGAAATCATTTATCAGAAGCAAGTAAATATTGATCTATTTATATTGCTGACACAAGACTGGATCCAGGCCACCAACATGAAAAGCAAAAGCAGCTTCATGAACAAAATATTAAACAAATATCAACAAGTTCCTCAAACTGATTAAATAATAGTATAGTGCTATATAGAAACAATATTGCTATATTGTTGTGAAGTTTCGCCAGTCAGTAAAAATATGACAAAGGAACTAGAAGCACTAAAGATGTGTTGTTGGAGAAAGATGCAACAAATACAAATTTCGTAAATTTCGTAATGGACAGACAGAAAAACAGGCCAAGAGGTTCCCCAGAGAGTTTCAAACAACAGAAACTAGTTCAAGTTACAAGAAAATATCAGTCACATTTTCTTGGACACGTCTAGAGAAAGCAGAAGTTGGAGAATCTCATAATGGCTGGAAAATTCCAGAGAAAAAGGAAGAGAGGCCGAGCAAGAGAAAAATGTCTGAAGGTGGACTAGGTGGCACGGATATAGAAAAGAGAACTCACCTCAGACTAGATTTCTTATTCGGTGTGAGATTTGATGATTTTCAACTGAAATTGATATTGGTGTTAATGTAGAGTACACGTAAATACATTTGTAGAGTATAGCTGAGAGTGGTGTTGGTGAGGGTACATTTTCTTGATTTTGTAGACTATAGCTTAATGTGGTGTTGGTATTGAGTATACTTTCGTAAATTTGTAGACTATAGCTTAATGTGGTGTTGGTATTGAGTAAACTTTCGTAAATTTGTAGACTATAGCTGAGTGTGGTGTTGGTATTGAGTATACTTTCGTAAATTTGTAGACTATAGCTTAATGTGGTGTTGGTATTGAGTATACTTTCGTAAATTTGTAGACTATAGCTTAATGTGGTGTTGGTATTGAGTATACTTTCGTAAATTTGTAGACTATAGCTGAGTGTGGTGTTGGTATTGAGTATACTTTCGTAAATTTGTAGACTATAGCTGAGTGTGGTGTTGGTATTGAGTATACTTTCGTAAATTTGTAGACTATAGCTTAATGTGGTGTTGGTATTGAGTATACTTTCGTAAATTTGTAGACTATAGCTGAGTGTGGTGTTGGTATTGAGTATACTTTCCTAAATGTATAGACTATAGCTGAGAGTGGTGTTGGTGTAGAGTACACTTTCGAAATTCTGTAAAATAAAGATGAGAGTGGTGTTTGTGTAGAGTACACTTTCATAAATTTGTAGATTATAGCAGAGAGTGGTGTTTGTGTAGAGTACACTTTCATAAGTTTGTAGATTATAGCTGAAAACGGTTGTGGTGCAGGGTACACTTTCGTAAATGTATAGTATATAGCTGAGATTGCTGTTGGTACAGGTTACAGTGTCGTAAATGTGTAAACTATAGCTGAGTGGTGTTCGTGCACAGTACAGTTTCGTAAATGTGCAGAATATAGCTGAGAGGTTCAGGGTACACTGGGATATGTTTATGTACGTGGATTTCTTCTTGTGATCATTTTAAGGAAGGTCCAAGAGAGAAACAGCTGACAGCGACTTGCAGCAGTTAACAACCAGATACAACAGTTAACAACCAGATACAACAGTTAACAACCAGATACAGCAGTTAACAACCAGATACAACAGTTAACAACCAGATACAGCAGTTAACAACCAGATACAACAGTTAACAACCAGATACAGCAGTTAACAACCAGATACAACAGTTAACAACCAGATACAGCAGTTAACAACCAGATACAACAGTTAATAACCAGATACAACAGTTAACAACCAGATACAGCAGTTAACAACCAGATACAACAGTTAACAACCAGATACAGCAGTTAACAACCAGATACAACAGTTAATAACCAGATACAACAGTTAACAACCAGATACAACAGTTAACAACCAGATACAACAGCTGACAGAAACAAATTACAAAAGTTAATACCAAGATACAAACTTTAATACCAAGATACAACAGTTAATGCTAAGATACAACAGCTGACAAAATCATGCAATAGTTGACAGAAACATACACCAGAAGACATAAACATGCAATAGCAGACATAAAAATGCAACATATAGCAATAACATACAGCAACAACATACAGGAACAACATATAGCAGCAACATACAGCAACGACATACAGGAACAACATATAGCAGCAGCATACAGCAATAACATACAGCAACAACATATAGCAGCAGCATATAGCAGCAGCATATAGCAATGACGGCGACAACATACAGGAACAACATATAGCAGCAACATACAGCGATAACAGACAGCAACAACATACAGGAACAACATATAGCAGCAACATACAGCAACAGCATAGAGAAACAACATAAAGCAGCAACATACAGCAACAACATACAGCAACAACACACAAAAAAGTGACAGGAAACGTAATAATAATACAACCAAGTAAATAAGAATAAAATGTTCAAAGAATCATTCACAATACACTGAAAACAAAGAAATATTTAGAGTACAATGAAAACAACTCAGTATTTACAGTGCAATAAAAACAACTATATATTTACAGTGCAATGAAAATAAATAAATATTTCCAGGAGAGTGAAACCAGCTAAATATTTAGAGTGCAATGAAAACAACTAAATATTTACAGTGCAGTTAAAGCAACTAAATATTTACAGTGCTGTGAAAATAACTAAATATTCACAGTGTAGCGAAAATCACTAAATATTCACAGTGTAGTGATAATAACTAAATATTCACAGTGTAGTGATAATAACTAAATATTCACAGTGTAGTGATAATAACTAAATATTCACAGTGTAGTGATAATAACTAAATATTCACAGTGTAGTGATAATAACTAAATATTCACAGTGTAGTGATAATAACTAAATATTCACAGTGTAGTGATAATAACTAAATATTCACAGTGTAGTGATAATAACTAAATATTCACAGTGTAGTGATAATAACTAAATATTCACAGTGCAGAGAGAGAAGCTATCGGAAGAAAACAGTCTGATTTATCCAGTAATCGCTGAGGGAGAACCCAGTGGGTCCCTCAAACCCAACTCAGAATATTCTACAAATCCAACAGGTTTGTGAGACCGCAGCGTCAGAGCTGCAGGGCGAGTCAGACGCCGACAGTTTTGAAGATAGTTCAGAATTTGTTAAAAAGAAAAATAACAGCAGCAAAACACTCCCCACATAACGTAACCTGACATAACACAAAAACATGTTAGTAACACTCCCATAAACAGTAAAACATGTTAGAACCATTCCTATGAACAGAGAAACATGTTAGTAAACTGCCATAAATAGAAAAACATGTTAATAACACTGCCATAAACAGACAAAATGTTAGTAACACTCCCATAAACAGAAAAACATCTTTGTAACACTACCGTAAACAGTAATACATGTTAGTAACACTCCTGTAAACAGAGAAACATGTTAGTAGCACTGCTATAAACAGAATAATATGTTAGTAACAATCTCAGAAACAGAAAAACATGTTATTAACTCTGCCATAAACATAAATAACATTTTAGTAGCACTCACATAACAGAAACACATGTTAAGTGACACTCTCATAAACAGAGAAACATGTTAGTAACACTCCCATAAACAGAGAAATATGTTAATAACACTCACATAAATGGAGAAACATGTTATTAACACTCCTATAAACAGATAAACATGTTGGTAACACTCTAGTAAATATCACATTCACCGATGCCGACCAGATATTCCTGTGTAACCGTTTTTAACACGACTCTGATAAAACGGTTTACGTACAATAATGAGCTTGGACAGAAAACCGTATTTTCATTTCGTCCCAAAGTTCAATCCGGCAAAGGGAAAAATGCTGGAAAATGTGACCATACGTCAGTCAAAATGTCGATAGACGAGGGGTGAAGTATTTGCAGTTAAATCTGTTACTGCATCAGGCAGGGGGTTGGGGATATTGACAAACAATTAAATCCGTGTTTGCCTTGAGCCGCGATTATCCTTTAGATTGTATCACGAGGTTCTGCTGTCATGGGGGCTTTCTCCTGGGATCAGATATCTATGTAGGTCACGTGACACTGATTGAGTTAAAAGCTATTAGTTTGAGCTGTTTTTGAAGCAGGTCATCTTGTCTACCATCACAGGAGGTTACGAGGAGGGGAGAGTAGGGGGAGGAGGAGAAGTAGAGTCAAGAGTATAGAAAAGTGTGAGAGAAATCAAAAGAGATAATGACGAGATAAAGTGAGGGAGAATGACGGAGATACTGACAAGATAAATTGAGAGAGAATGAGGGAGATACTGACAAGATAAATTGAGAGAGAATGAAGGAGGTACTGACAAGATAAAGTGAGAGAGAATGAGGGAGATAATGACAAGATAAAGTGAGAGAGAATGAGGGAGATACTGACAAGATAAATCGAGAGAGAATGACGGAGATACTGACAAGATAAAGTGAGAGAGAATGAGGGAGATACTGACAAGATAAAGTGAGAGAGAATGAGGGAGATAATAGGATATAAAGTTAGGGAGAATGAGGGAGATAATGAGAAGATAAAGTGAGAGAGAATGAAAGATATAATGAAGAGATTAGATGAGAGAGAATGAGAGAGATAATAGGAGATAAAGTTAGGGAGAATAAGGGAGATAAATAATGACAAGATAAAGTGAGAGGGAATGAGACAGAGAGAGAGAGAGACACGGACGAGATAAAAGGAGAGAAAGAATGATAAGTTACAGTGGGAGAGATTGTAGATTTCTGAAATGAATTAAGTGAGGCATACATGAAGTTAAACCTTTGCTCTGGGCGTACAAAACTGTCATTATGTAGCGAGATTAAGTTAGAAGACTAGACACAGGAAATATCGAAATTCTCATCTGTCTGTGGTGTCTGTGCGGTACCATACGGGGGGGGGGGGGGTGGGGGGGAAGATGGGAGGACGATGGGGGGTGGGGGAGTGGTGGGGCGGAAGTTATTCAACAAACGTAAGAGAGTAAAAACTCACAGGATGGCTAGTACTGAAAGAGAGAAGTGAATATTTCAACAAGATTTGATTTGCTAATAGTTCAAACATTGATTTAATCATTGTTCTTTTTTCTGTTTCCCGTACAGTTGTTAAGTTGCGTAACTGCTGCCATAGATTTCGCAACATCCGGGGATTTGAAAGGATATTTAGATGTCACAGATTTCCAGGCGTTTTTAATTATCTACAGCTGTGAGAGACTGTCCATGAATGTAATATTATCTACAGCTGTGAGAGACTGTCCATGAATGTAATATTATCTACAGCTGTGAGAGACTGTCCATGAATGTAATATTATCTACAGCTGTGAGAGACTGTCCATGAATGTAATATTATCTACAGCTGTGAGAGACTGTCCGTGAATATAATATTGTCTACAGCTGTGAGAGACTGTCTATGAATGTAATACTATCTACAGCTGTGAAAGACTGTCCATGAATGTAATATTATCTACAGCTGTGAGAGACTGTCCATGAATGTAATATTGTCTACAGCTGTGAGAGACTGTCCATTAATGTAATACTATCTAAAGCTGTGAGAGACTGTCCATGAATGTAATATTATCTACAGCTGTGAGAGACTGTCCGTGAATATAATATTGTCTACAGCTGTGAGAGACTGTCTATGAATGTAATACTATCTACAGCTGTGAAAGACTGTCCATGAATGTAATATTATCTACAGCTGTGAGAGACTGTCCATGAATGTAATATTGTCTACAGCTGTGAGAGACTGTCCATTAATGTAATACTATCTAAAGCTGTGAGAGACTGTTCATGAATGTAATATTGTGTACAGCTGAGAGAGACTGTCCATGAATGTAATATTGTGTATTGCTGTGAGAGACTGTCCGTGAATATAATATTGTCTACAGCTGTGAGAGACTGTCCGTGAATATAATATTGTCTACAGCTGTGAGAGACTTCCGTGAATATAATATTGTCTACAGCTGTGAGAGACTTCAGTGAATATAATATTGTCTACAGCTGTGAGGGACTTCCGTGAATATAATATTGTCTACAGCTGTGAGATACTGTCCGTAAATATAATATTGTCTACAGCTGTGAGAGACTTCCGTGAATGTAATATTGTCTACAGCTGTGAGAGACTATCCATGAATGCATTATTGTCTACAGCTGTGAGACACTTCCGTGAATGTAATATTGTGTACAGCTGTGAGAGACTGTCCATGAATATAATATTGTCTACAACTGTGAGAGATTTCCGTGAATATAATATTGTCTACAGCTGTGAGAGACTGTCCGTGAATGTAATATTGTCTACAGCTGTGAGAGAATTTCGTCAGTGTAATATTGTCTACAGCTGTGAGAGACTGTCCGTGAATATACTATTGTCTATGGCTGTGAGAGACTTCCGTGAATGTAATATTGTGTACAACTATGAGAGACTGTCCGTGAATATAATATTGTCTACAGCTGTGAGAGACTTCCGTGAATGTAATATTGTCTACAGCTGTGAGAGACTGTCCGTGAATATAATATTGTCTACAGCTGTGAGAGACTGTCCATGAATATAATATTGTGTACAGCTGTGAGAGACTGTCCATGAATATAATATTGTCTACAGCTGTGAGGTACGCGGTTCCCAGAGAAAGCCAAACACGCAAAGTTTAGACGTAATTTTGCGAGAGATACAGAGCAAAATCTGGCTACTGCTGTTGTCACGGACGCTGAACGTGAGTTTGTGCTACAGTTTCGCAGTTTTCTGACTCTCCTCTTCCTGAATCAGTTTTATGTTTGCTGACCTCTGACCTTGCCCTGAGATCTAACACTGAGACTATGAAACAAGAAAACAATGTCAAATCTTGACCTCTCTTACATTATTTTTATCAAATGATTAATTCAGCTAAAGAAATATAAGTCTCTTTCTCTGTCTCTTTCTCTCTTTTACATTACTGTGATCACAGCTAATGCTCATTGTTTAAATCTCTCTCTCTCTCTCACACGCATTACTGTGATAACATGAATTCAACTAACACTCTTTGTATAACTCTCTCTCTCTCTCTCTCTCTCTCTCTCTCTCTCTCTCTCTCATGCATTACTGTGATAACATGAATTCAACTAACACTCTTTGTATAACTCTCTCTCTCTCTCTCTCTCTCTCTCTCTCTCTCTCTCTCTCACACGCATTACTGTGATAACATGAATTCAACTAACACTCTTTGTATAAGTTTCTCTCTCTCTCTCTCTCTGTTACATTACTGTGATCCCAGCTAATACTCATTGTTTAAGACTCTCTCTCTCTCTTTCTCTCTCTCTGTTACATTACTGTGATCCCAGCTAATACTCATTGTTTAAGACTCTCTCTCTCTCTCTCTCTCTCTCTGTTACATTACTGTGATCCCAGCTAATACTCATTATTTAAGACTCTCTCTCTCTCTTTCTCTCTCTCTCTCTCTCTGTTACATTACTGTGATCCCAGCTAATACTCATTGTTTAAGACTCTTTCTCTCTCTCTCTCTCTCTCTCTGTTACATTACTGTGATCCCAGCTAATACTCATTGTTTAAGACTCTCTCTCTCTCTCTCTGTTACATTACTGCGATCCCAGCTAATACTCATTGTTTAAGACTCTCTCTCTCTCTCTCTCTGTTACATTACTGTGATCCCAGCTAATACTCATTGTTTAAGACTTTCTCTCTCTCTCTCTGTTACATTACTGTGATCCCAGCTAATACTCATTGTTTAAGACTCTCTCTCTCTCTCTCACCCATATTAGTGTGATCTCATGATCAGTTCAGCTAATACTCTTTCTATAAGCCTCTCTCTCTCTCTCACACACACACACCCACATTAGTGTGATCTCATGATCAGTTCAGCTAATACTCTTTGTATAAGTATCTCTCTCTCTCTCTCTCTCTCTTTTACACTACTGTGATCACGTGATCAGTTCGACTAGTATTCTCTTTATAAGTCTCTCTCTTACATTACTGTGAACATCACTGAATCGTTTGTGTAATAAATCTTTGACATAGAACATCAGTGAATCGTTTGTGTAATAAATCTTTGACATAGAACATCAGTGAATCGTTTGTGTAATAAATCTTTGACATAGAACATCAGTGAATCGCTTGTGTAATAAATCTTTGACATAGAACATCAGTGAATCGTTTGTGTAATAAATCTTTGACATAGAACATCACTGAATCGTTTGTGTAATAAATCTTTGACATAGAACATCAGTGAATCGTTTGTGTAATAAATCTTTGACATAGAACATCAGTGAATCGCTTGTGTAATAAATCTTTGACATAGAACATCAGTGAATCGTTTGTGTAATAAATCTTTGACATAGAACATCAGTGAATCGCTTGTGTAATAAATCTTTGACATAGAAAATCATCACCAATTCTCTGACAGGGGAGATCTATGCAAAATCTTTGACACAAAATCTTTGACACAGTAGTAGCACACGAAACATTTGACATAGGATTTACATACTAAAATAATAAAAACAAAACAACAGATTTTGACACTAAATGTTTGATAAAGAATTTCTCTGTAATATTTTGTGACCGGCACACACAGGCCAATTCTTTCACAAAAAACATAGGAAGGTACTGGATACTGAAGTAAAGATGATAGTTTGTCTCTAGAGTTCCTAGGTATGGAAGGTATTGGATACTGAAGTAAAGATGATAGTTTGTCTCTAGAGTTCCTAGGTATGGAAGGTACTGGATACTGAAGTAAAGATGATAGTTTGTCTCTAGAGTTCCTAGGTATGGAAGGTACTGGATACTGAAGTAAAGATGATAGTTTGTCTCTAGAGTTCCTAGGTATGGGAGGTACTGGATACTGAAGTAAAGATGATAGTTTTGTCTCTAAAGTTCCTAGGTATGGAAGGTACTGGATACTGAAGTAAAGATGATAAATTTGTCTCTAGATTCCTAGGTATGGAAAGTATTGGATACTGAAGTAAAGATGATAGTTTTGTTTCTAAAGTTCCTAGGTATGGAAGGTACTGGATACTGAAGTAAAGATGATAATTTTGTCTCTAGAGTTCCTAGGTGTGACGTATTCTTGCTTTTAGCCAGCATATGAAAGGAAATAGAAAGCTCAAAGTGGTTTTGTTCTCTGGGGTCTCAATCGTGTGAGGACGACAGTGAGGACCACAAACCATCCATCTTCTGCCAAAGCAAAGTCTGGGAGATAGGTACCAGGTAAGCAGAAAGACTGTCCATGAAATGTGGACCTACCAGTACAGTAACTAGTTATCTAAATGTTGACCTACCAGTACAGTAACTAGTTATCTAAATGTGGACCTACCAATGCTGTAACTAGTTAGCTAAATGTGGACCTACCAATATAGTAACTATTTAGCTAAATCTAACTACGTTAAGCTTCAGATCAGAGTAACTTGTTGACTCACATCTTGTATCAGGATTGTAGTGATAGATACAGCATGTTGTACCTGGATTGTAGTGATAGACAGAGCATGTTGTATTGGGATTGTAGTGATAGATACAGCATACTGTATCACGATTGTAGTGATAGACACAGCATGCTGTACTGGGATTGTAGTGATAGATGCAGCATGTTATACCGATATTATAGTGATAGATACACCTTGCTATACCGAGATTGTAGTAATAGATACAACACGTTGTCCCGGGATTGTGGTCCTAGATACAACATGTTGTCCCGAGATTGCAGTGATTAACTTCAAGTTTCTAAGATCGTTGGTTTTTGTTGGAAACCAAGATGGCGGGTGTGACCGGCCTAGACGAAGCAGTGACAAGATGGCGGGTGTGACCGGCCTAGACAAGCTGAGACGAGAAGAAAACAAGAGCACACCGTGAGTGTGGCTGACGCTAGTAAATGAATGTTTATGTGTACAGAACAGTGAGAGGCTGATGCTAGTAACTGAATGTTTATGTGTACAGAACAGTGAGAGGCTGACGCTAGTAAATGAATGTTTATGTGTACAGAACAGTGAGAGGCTGATGCTAGTAACTGAATGTTTATGTGTACAGAACAGTGAGAGGCTGATGCTAGTAACTGAATGTTTATGTGTACAGAACAATGAGAGGCTGATGCTAGTAACTGAATGTTTATGTGTACAGAACAATGAGAGGCTGATGCTAGCTTGAGGCCCAGAACAGAACAAGGAGATCGTTTGGTGGCTGGTACCACGTGACCACTGCACTATTATTTATATCTTGTTGTAGAACAAAGCGCTGTCTGGATCAAGAGTTTCTTGTTTGCAAGTTCCTGTGCTGCTTTGTACTTTCATGTGGTCACGTGCAGTGCCTCATTCTTGGTGTGCACGCTACAAACCGCCAGTACCAGATTTAAGGGCTCTAGGTTCATCATATGTGATCCTCTCAGTATGTTGTTGTATGTCTTGCACAATTCTTCTAACATCCTGCTAGGACATATCATACAATACTCTCAATATTTTGTTTGGATATTAGATACAGTCCCTCTCGTGTTTGGATGTCTACTACACTCCTCCTTGTGTTTCCCCGTTTCCTACACTCCTCCTTGTGTTTCCACGTTTCTTACACTCCTCCTTGTGTTTCCACGTTTCCTACACTCCTCCTTGTGTTTCCACGTTTCCTACACTCCTCCTTGTGTTTCCACGTTTCCTACACTCCTCCTTGTGTTTCCACGTTTCCTACACTCCTCCTTGTGTTTCCACGTTTCCTACACTCCTCCTTGTGTTTCCACGTTTCCTACACTCCTCCTTGTGTTTCCACGTTTCCTACAATCCTCCTTGTGTTTAGATATCTCCTACAATCCTCCTTGTGTTTAGATATCTCCTACAATCCTCCTTGTGTTTGAATGTCTCCTACAGTCCTCCTTGTGTGTGTTTCCATTTCTCCTACAATCCTCCTTGTGTTTGGATGACTCTTATAGTCCTCATTCTGTTTGGACGACTCTTACAGTCCTCCTTGTGTTCTTAACATCCCTCGTTGAGTCATCATTACCCAGTCTGCTGTACGTGGACAAGAAAGGGGTATAAACTTCCTAAACACAATCACACCGGTATGAAATTTAGAAGCTTCAGAAAATTTAACACAGAATTATTCCTTAATGATTTGCAAGAATCTTCACTTACACACGTGTACCAAATAACTGACCCTGATGAGGCAATAGAATATTGGCTAAAGATCTTCAGAGATATATTAGACAAACATGTCCCCATGAAAGAGATGAGAGTAAAACACCAGACGAAGTCACCTTGGATAACACCTGAAATACTACAATCTATGAGAGAACGTGATCGGGCGCACAAAATCAAGGACTTTAGGACCTATCGTTCACTCAGAAACAAAGTTATTTAACTTAATAAGACAAGAGAAAAACACTATATGAATCTAGTACTGAATAAATCAGACCATAAATCAATTTGGAAAGCCATAAATACCCTATTAAATAAAAGAAAAGAATTTGATTTTCAAGCCCTCAATCGTGCATACACTAGCGCACATATCAGTACATATTTCAGAGAAGAAATCAACGTTCTTAAATCATCAATACCAGCTCCTGTATGCGACTTACATGAACTACAAACATTCCTGGACAGCAGATGTACTGATTTTAAACAGTTACACATTCCATTCTTAACAGTCAGTGAAGTTCACAGTTGTCTCTTAACCTTAAAAAACAACAATACAGCTGGACTTGATGATATTAGTAATAAGATCTTACGTTATGCTGCACCTGTCATTTCATATACACTAATACACATTTACAATCAGTGCATTGCAAAATGTTATTTCTCTGAGACTTTTAAAACTGCTAAGGTGTATCCTCGCTTTAAATCATCCAACAACCTTACCAACGATAGACTAATATCCATACTATCGTCATTATCAAAACCACTCGAAAAACACATACACAAAATAACTATACGACACATGCAAGAGAACAATTTACTCATAGACAGTCAGTCAGGCTTTAGACCCAGTCATTCCTGCCACACAGCTCTTACCAAAATGACAGAAAACTGGTTAGTAAACATAAATGACGACAGACTATGTGGTGTCATCTTTGTCGACTTTAAAAAGGCATTTGATATGATTGACCACGATATTCTTGTAAGAAAAATAAAGACTTATAGACTGCACCCTGACCTAATAAAATTAATTGCATCGTTTCTTTCAGACAGACAACAGGTAGTATTCTTCAACAATTCTCTATCAAATTCTGCTACAGTTGACACTGGTGTTCTGCAAGGTTCTATTCTAGGCCCGTTGCTCTTTGCTATCTATATCAATGATCTTCCACTTCATCTTAAACACTCTTCTTGTGACCTTTTTGCCGATGATTGCACAGTCTACACCAGTGACTATGATTGTTTTAATCTAGAATCAACTCTTCAGGTCGAGTTATACAATTTAATTAGATGGAGTAAAAACAATGGCATGATTATAAACACCTATAAAACAAAATCAATGCTCATAACAACAAGACAGAAACTACAAAACGCAACAAAAACAACACTTCGGCTCTGTACAGAAACATCACAGATAGAAAACGTTAGCGAGCACAAAACACTAGGTCTTATTATTGACCAATATTTGAACTGGAACTCTCATGTGCAAGGTCTAACAAAACTCATCGCACAAAAAGTATGCCATTCATTCATTCACGTGCATGTCCCTTGCGGAACTTTGCCTCCCTAACAGCTCTCTTGTAGGCCTCTCGGTTGTGAGCAAGATGGCCTGCTGCTGATGCATCCACTTGCAGATCATCAACGATGTCTTGCAGCCATCTTCGCCTTGGTCTTCCTCTCTTTCTTTTTCCCATTATGTATCCTTCCAATAAGGTTTTCTCTAGATTATCATGACGTTTAATGTGTCCAAAATATTTAAGTTTACTCTCTTTAATCCTCTTTACTAGCCAGCCTTCTTCAATATTAAGTTCTTGTAGTATAGATATATTTGTTCTTTTTTGTGTCCATGATATTTGAAGAACTCCTCTGTAGCATTTACATTCAAAGGCATTTATGCGTTTCTCAGCTGTTTTGTTAAATCTCCAGGTCTCACAGGCATATGTTGCTATGGGAAAGATGCATGCCCTTAAAAATCTTATTTTTGTGGTTCTGTCTGCTCCTCTCCACAGATTCTTTAGTTGTTTTACTTTCTGAAGAGCGATAGATGTCCTCCTTTTAATTTCCTTCATTGTATCTCCAGTATTAGTTAGCAATGATCCAAGATATTCAACACTCTCCACTTCTTCCAGTTTTTCCTCATTGATACATATATCAGCTGCCTTGTTTGTTTTGTCAGTTGTCATCAATTTAGTTTTCTTCGCATTAAGATAGAGGTTTTGCTCTTCACTATCTTACGGACTGACATAATTAGTTTTTCCATTTCTTTTTGTGTTGTGGACAAAAAAATACTGTGTCATCAGCATATCTAATCTCTGGTATTTCATAACCTACAATTGTTATGGCATCGTAATATTCTTTGTCTACATCTTCTCTAACATTCCTCATTATATTTTCAGTATACAAGTTAAATAAGTAAAATGTATACCAGTTAGCCAAAATTAAGCACTTCATCTATCAAGACACAAGGAAGACATACTACATACCACGTATACAAACACATTTAGACTATTGCTCAACAGTCTGGGATGGTTGCTCAGTGTCAAATACAAAGAGGCTGTGCTCACTCCAAAAGCGAGCAGTAAAGCTTATTAGTGACAAAAATCAAGCACAAAGAACTAACCAGCAAAAACGTATCAAAATACTGCCTCTTAAGAACAGGTTCCTCTTCAACAAAGCCAAGTTAGTACATCAAATTCTTTCACGGCGTGCCCCGCCTTATCTATGGAACCTGTTTAAATTTAGCCCAAAGTGCAGCCAACGCTTGAACAACATATGTCTTCCAAAACCTAGACTTGACCTTTACAAGAAAAGCTTTAGTTATTCTGCTGCTCATCTTTGGAATACTCTCCCATCCTGTATAAAAAACATAAATTATACTACTTCTTACTACTACAAACTTTCCCAGTATCTACTTGATGTCGACTACATGCCTCCATGAGTCATAAAATTTAAAAATTATCTTAGACTGCTCTTTCAGACAACGAATACAGTTAATTGTTTATTCTGAATAGTCCCCAAATTTTTGTTTAGTACATGTTTATTTATATATGTATGTAGTTATTTCTGTACTGAGTGAATGGATAAGAGCGAAACGTAAATGTTATATTTTATTTTATGTCTCTCAGCTTCAATGTTAGTTATGTTTGTTATATGAACAGTATTTATTTGTAGAATGTCTGGAATAGAGTGAAAGATATATGATAAAGGGCAGAATGTCAGACGGGCATGCGTGCCCAATTCTTAACCTTTTTGAAATAAAGATCAATCAATCTCATTCAATCTCTCTCTCGCCCTCTCTCTCTCATTCTTTCTCTCTCTCTCTCTCTCTCTCTCTCTGAATAGTAATGAAATTTTTGTTTGGCATATAGTCATGTATATGTGTACGTAGTTAGTAATTTATATGTGTACATATTTAGTCATTTTTATGTTTGTGTAGTTACTTTATTGTTAATTAAGTTTGGTATCTTCTTATGTCTTATATCTTATCTTATATCCTTCCCGTGCCGTTAAACGTCACATACGGCTCGCAAAGTAGTTCGCCAAAGGTGTTTGGTATATGAGCACAATATTTGTAGAATGTCTGGAGCAGAGTGAATGTTGTATGATAAAGGGCAGAATGTCAGACGGGCCTGCGTGCTCAATTCTTAACCCTTTTGAAATAAAGATCAATAAATCAATCACTCCACGTCTCCTATAATCCTCATTGTGTTTGGGTGTCTCCTTCAATCCTCATTGTTTTTTGGACGTCTCCTACAGTCCTGCTTGTGTTTTAACGTCTCCTACAATCCTTATTATGTTTAAATGTTTCCTATAATCCTCTTTTATATTTGGATGTCTCCTAAAATCTTTATTGTATTTGGACGTCTTATACAATCCATTCTGTGCTTTTACGTCTTCTACAATCCTCCTTGTGTTAGGAACTCTCCTACAATCCTTATTATGTTTCAACGTCTCCTAGAATTCTCCTTGTATTTGGACGTCTTCTATATACTTCTCCGTGTGTTTTGATGTATCCTACAATCCTTCTTTTATTTGGACGTCTCCTACAATCCTCATTGTGTTTTGACGTCTTCTATAATCCTCATTGTGTTTGGACGTCTCCTGAATCTTCATTTTGTTTGGACGTCTCCTACAATCCTCAATATGTTTGAACGTCTCCTGAATTTTCTTTTTTTTTTAACGCCTCCTACAATCCTTATTGTGTTTGGACGTCTCCTATAATCCTTGTATTCGAACGTCTCCTAAATCCGCATTGTGTTTGGACGTCTCCTACAATCCTCCTTATGTTTGGATGCCTCTCACAATCTTCGGTAGCTTCTGTCATTAAATTTCGGGCTTAACTGACCTCAATGTCTGTCTAGCCTAGGTTATCTGTTACAAGCCACACAGCCCGGGACTGACAGCAAAGTGCTTGAAACGAATTATTTTAATGTTCTCACATCTTACCCGCCATTTCCCCAGCTCAAAAGTTTTCCTAAGTCACACAGCATTACAGTTCTTATATGTTTTATGTTTTATGTTTATGTTATAATTTATATGTTATATGCTTATGTTATTTGTTATATGTTATATGTTATTTGGTATATGTACTCTTTGTGTGTCAACATCGCCATACAGAATTCATTCGTGTGTGTGTGTGTGTTGGCGTAGTTTGTGGTGTAGAAAAAGTTGTACTCAGTTTTATAGGATGTTGATGATGGTTTTATCCCTGCAGGTGTCCAGATCCCAGAGTGGCATGTGTGAAGTAGTGGAGGAAGTTGTGTCAGAGTATATCTACATATGCGAGAGAGAGAGAGAGAAAGAGAGGGGAGAGGGGGAGCGAGAGGGGAGAGAGGGAGGGGAGAGATGAGAGAGAGAAAAAAGAAGATGAAGAAGAGAGATGAGAGAGAGAGAAAAAAGAAGAGAGAGATGGAGAGAGGAGAAAGAGACAGGGAGAGAGAGGGAAGAGATAAGAGAGAGAGAAAAACAAGAGAGAGGCGGAGAGAGGAGAGAGATGAGAAAGAGAGTAGGAGAGAGAGAGGGAGAAATGAGAGAGAAAAAATAAGAGAGAGAGGGAAGAGGTGAGAGAGAGAAATAGGAGAGAGAGAGAGAGGGGAGAGATGGGGGAGAAAAAATAAGACAGAGAGGGGGAGATATGAGAGAGAGAAAAAAGGAGAGAGCGGGAAAAAAGGGGGAGATAATAGAGAGGATGAGATGATAGAGTGAGGGAGATAGGATAGAGGGAGAGATGAGAGAGAGTGGGAGATGATAGAGTGGGGGAGAGAGGGGAGATGAGAGAGGGGAGATGATAGAGTGGGGGAGATAGGAAGAGATGAGAAAGAGGGGAGATGATAGAGTGGGGGAGATAGGAGAGAGGAAGAGATGAGAGAGAGGGGAGATGACAGAGTGACAGAGTGAGGGAGATAGGAGAGAGGGAGAGATGAGAGAGGGGGAGATGATAGTGTGAGGGAGATAGGAGAGAAGGAGATATGAGAGAGAGGGGGAGATGATAGAGTGGGGGAGATGGGAGAGATGAGAGAGAGGGGAGATGAGAGCTGGAGATGAGAGAGAGGGGAGATAAGAGAGTAGGAGATAAGACAGACGGGAGAGATAAGAGAGATGAGGGAGATGAGAGAGTGGAGGAGATGAGAGGGGAGATGAGGGAGAGCTGGAAAAAGAGGTGTGAAATGAGAGAGAGGTGAGAGATGAGAGATGAGAGAGAGGGGAGAGATGAGAGAGAGGGAAGAGATGAGAGAGAGGGAAGAGATAAGAGAGAGGAGAAAGATAAGAGAGAGGGAGAGGTAAGAGAGAGGAAAGAGAGAGGAGAGAGGGGAAAGATGAGAGAGAAGGGGAGGTGAGAGTGAGGGAAGAGAGAGGAGAGATAAGAGAGAGGGTAGAGATGAGAGAGAGGGGAGATGAGAGGGAGAGGGGGAGATAAGAGAGTGGGGGAGATGAGAGGGGAGAGATGAGAGAGATGGGGAGAGTAGAGAGATGGGGAAATAAGAGAGAGGGGGAGATGAGAGAGAGAGGAGAGATGAGAGAGAATAGAGATGAGAGAGATAAAGAGAGGAATAGTTCTTGTTAAGAACAAATGAATGTACAGACGACAGACAAAGCGTCACTGATAAATCAAGTCATCATCATGTGCCGTGAGATGAGCTCGATCATATCTCCTCACAGCTAACTCACTCTTCCATGTCTCCCTAGAACTCTGTTTGTTTTTTTATCTGCCATCAGCTTAGTCTTTTTATTGCTATTATCTTCTCTGTCATCCTTCCTCAACTTCTCGTCTGTTTATCTCTCGTCTCATATTTCAAGCCCTTATATTTCTATTGTGTGCCCAGTTTCCTGCATAGTTACATGTCTAGTTCCCATCTCATTGCATGTCTAGTTCCCGCCCCATTTCATGTCTAGTTCCCGTCTCATCACATCACCACTTTCCTCTTTCAGTAAGCTTTGGCTCCTCTGTCTAGTTTTAGTTCAATGATATTTGACACTGATTTTTCCCAGACATTCCTGGCCTGTAGTTTAGCTGTCCATGATGTTTTTAACATTCTCCCAAGAAGTCTCATCTTTCCTGCCTTCGGTGATCTTTCTGTATATTGTCATTGACACTTGTATAATGTCCTTGACATCTGTATATTGTCCTTGACACTTGTATAATGCCCTTGGCACCTGTATGAAAAGGAAAGGTTTGTGTAGATTTTGAAGTTCTTCGTGTCTATTGCAGAAAAAAAAAAGATCAACATGTGGCTCGTATCTCAGGGTTTATCAGCGCGGTTCTGACTCAAGGTTCATCTGTCCAGGTTTATCAGCGCGGTTCTGACTCAAGGTTCATCTGTCCAGGTTTATCAGCGCGGTTCTGACTCAAGGTTCATCTGTCCAGCTTTATTAGTCGGTTCTGACTCAAAGTCCATCTGTCCAGCTTTATCAGTCGGTTCTGACTCAAGGTCCATCTGTCCAGCTTTATGAGTGCGATACTAACTCACGGTTTATCTGTCCAGCTTTATCAGTGCGGTTCTGACTCATGGTTCATGTGTCCAGCTTTATCAGTGCGGTTCTGACTCAAGGTTCATCTGTCCAGCTTTATCAGTCGGTTCTGACTCAAGGTTCATCTGTCCAGCTTTATCAGTGCGGTTCTGACTCACGGTTCATGTGTCCAAGTTTATCAGTGTGGTCTGGACTGGAACATCCTCACTCAGACATGCCCCCAGACGCACACAAAACATGAAGAGTCCTTGAAGACGGAGATATCAACAATACGGACACACAGAGTTCAACCTGTTGGCACAGACACATTGACTTCAACTTATTAGCACGGACACACAGAGTTAAACCTGTTCGCACAGACACATTGACTTCAACTTATTAGCACGGACACACAGAGTTAAACCTATTAGCACGAACACACAGAGTTAAACTTATTAGCACGGACACATAGAGTTAAACTTATTGGAACGGATACACAGAGTTAAACTTATTAGAACGGACACACAAAGTTAAACCTGTTAGCACAGACACATTGACTTAAACTTATTAGCAGGAACACACAGAGTTAAAATTATTAGCACGGACACACAGAGTTAAACTTATTAGCACGGATACACAGAGTTAAACTTATTAGCACGGACACACAGAGTTAAACTTATTAGCACGGACACACAGAGTTAAACTTATTAGCACGGACACACAGAGTTAAACTTATTAGCACGGACACACAGAGTTAAACTTATTAGCACGGACACACAGAGTTAAACCTGTTAGCAGCGGCAGAGAAATGAGACGGATCTTAAGGAGCCTCTCAGAGAGCATGTCCTAGATTTGATTCGGACACAGACACAACCAGGACTTGTCCACTTCTCTACTTATCTCAGTCAGGACTTGTCCACTTCTCTACTTATCTCAGCCAGGACTTGTACACTTCTCTACTTATCTCAGCCAGGACTTGTACACTTCTCTACTTATCTCAGCCAGGACTTGTACACTTCTCTACTTATCTCAGCCAGGACTTGTACACTTCTCTACTTATCTCAGCCAGGACTTGTCCACTTCTCTACTTATCTCAGCCAGGACTTGTACACTTCTCTACTTATCTCAGCCAGGACTTGTACACTTCTCTACTTATCTCAGCCAGGACTTGTACACTTCTCTACTTATCTCAGCCAGGACTTGTACACTTCTCTACTTATCTCAGCCAGGACTTGTACACTTCTCTACTTATCTCAGTCAGGCCTTGTCCATTTCTCTACTTATCTCAGCCAGAACTTGTCCATTTCTCTACTTATCTCAACCAGAACTTGTCCACTTCTCTACTTATCTCAGCCAGGACTTGTCCACTTCTCTACTTATCTCAGCCAGAACTTGTCCACTTCTCTACTTATCTCAGCCAGGACTTGTCCACTTCTCTACTTATCTCAGCCAGGACTTGTCCACTTCTCTACTTATCTCAGCCAGGACTTGTCCACTTCTCTACTTATCTCAGCCAGAACTTGTCCACTTCTCTACTTATCTCAGCAGGACTGTACACTTCTCTACTTATCTCAGCCAGGACTTGTACACTTCTCTACTTATCTCAGTCAGGCCTTGTCCATTTCTCTACTTATCTCAGCCAGAACTTGTCCATTTCTCTACTTATCTCAACCAGAACTTGTCCACTTCTCTACTTATCTCAGCCAGGACTTGTCCACTTCTCTACTTATCTCAGCCAGAACTTGTCCACTTCTCTACTTATCTCAGCCAGGACTTGTCCACTTCTCTACTTATCTCAGCCAGGACTTGTCCACTTCTCTACTTATCTCAGCCAGGACTTGTCCACTTCTCTACTTATCTCAGCCAGAACTTGTCCACTTCTCTACTTATCTCAGCCAGGACTTGTCCACTTCTCTACTTATCTCAGCCAGGACTTGTCCATTTCTCTCTCAGCCAGGACTTGTCCACTTCTCTACTTATCTCAGCTAGGACTTGTACACTTCTCTACTTATCTCAGCTAGGACTTGTACACTTCTCTACTTATCTCAGCTAGGACTTGTACACTTCTCTACTTATCTCAGCTAGAACTTGTACACTTATCTACTTATCTCAGCCAGGACTTGTACACTTCTCTACTTATCTCAGCTAGGACTTGTCCACTTCTCTACTTATCTCAGCCAGGACTTGTACACTTCTCTACTTATCTCAGCCAGGACTTGTACACTTCTCTACTTATCTCAGCTAGGACTTGTCCACTTCTCTACTTATCTCCCATAGTTTAAGATCCTGACAGATCTTAGCATTTTGATTTCCGGGGAGAACAGATGTGTTCTTGTTTGTGTATCTGTGTGTGTATGTATATATGTATGTATTTATATATGTATATGTGTATTTACATACTTACATACATAAATACACACATTCATTCACACACATACATACACACATGCATACAGAAACTTTCATACATTTATTCATACACACATACACGGTTACATACATACATACATAAATACACATACACATTACATACATACATACATACATACATACATACATACATACATACATACATACATACATACACGCTTTGAAATAAGCGTTTGAATGATACAATATATCATATGTGCTCACCATAAACACTAAGCTTATGTGTCAGTTCAGTTTATCCGCTGTAAATGTGCTTACTTATTTATTTACATTTTATATTAATTGTGATGTAAAGAGATCCTCCAACGTATTTTGGTGGGCCTCTCAGTCATTCAGTCACTTGCATGTCCCTTGTGGAACTTTGCCTCCTGTAGGCCTCTCAGTCAGTCAGTCACTTGCATGTCCCTTGTGGAACTCTGCCTCCTGTAGGCCTCTCAGTCAGTCAGTCACTTGCATGTCCCTTGTGGAACTTTGCCTCCTGTAGGCCTCTCAGTCAGTCAGTCACTTGCATGTCCCTTGCGGAACTTTGCCTCCTGTAGGCCTCTCAGTCATTCAGTCAGTCACTTGCATGTCCCTTGTGGAACTTTGCCTCCTGTAGGCCTCTCAGTCAGTCAGTCATTTGCATGTCCGTTGCGGAACTTTGCCTCCTGTAGGCCTCTCAGTCAGTCAATCACTTGCATGTCCCTTGCGGAACTTTGCCTCCTGTAGGCCTCTCAGTCAGTCAGTCACTTGCATGTCCCTTGCGGAACTTTGCCTCCTGTAGGCCTCTCAGTCAGTCAGTCACTTGCATGTCCCTTGCGGAACTTTGCCTCCTGTAGGCCTCTCAGTCATTCAGTCAGTCACTTGCATGTCCCTTGCGGAACTTTGCCTACTGTAGGCCTCTCAGTCATTCAGTCAGTCATTTGCATGTCCCTTGCGGAACTTTGCCTCCTGTAGGCCTCTCAGTCAGTCAGTCACTTGCATGTCCCTTGCGGAACTTTGCCTCCTGTAGGCCTCTCAGTCATTCAGTCAGTCACTTGCATGTCCCTTGCGGAACTTTGCCTCCTGTAGGCCTCTCAGTCATTCAGTCAGTCACTTGCATGTCCCTTGCGGAACTTTGCCTCCTGTAGGCCTCTCAGTCAGTCAGTCATTTGCATGTCCCATGCGGAACTTTGCCTCCTGTAGGCCTCTCAGTCAGTCAGTCACTTGCATGTCCCTTGCGGAACTTTGCCTCCTGTAGGCCTCTCAGTCAGTCAGTCACTTGCATGTCCCTTGCGGAACTTTGCCTCCTGTAGGCCTCTCAGTCAGTCAGTCATTTGCATGTCCGTTGCGGAACTTTGCCTCCTGTAGGCCTCTCATTCAGTCAGTCACTTGCATGTCCCTTGCGGAACTTTGCCTCTCTAACAGCTCTCCTGTAGGCCTCTCGGTTGTGAGCAAGATGCCCGGCTGCTGATGCGTCCATTCGCAAATTTGCTTTTTCTAGGCACCATAAATTAAATATTTCTATTTCTGGACATAGGTCGCAGGTCACAGTGTTATAGGTCGCAGGTCACAGGTTACAGGGTTATCGGTCATTGAGTTATCATATTAGTTAAAAGTTAGAAATGGCCTTAAACATCAGTTTAAAAAGTGAAGTACATGAAGCCATGTGGGACTGATCGCTGTTTATTTCCGACATTTGAACACTTTCTTTGCTTGCATTTTTCTGTGTGAGCGGCCAAGAAGAAACCTCCGCTTACAAGATGAGTCGAGTATCATGGGGAACATTTTGATAAGGCAGGCGAAATACCACAAAAGTACATTTGGCTTATACTACATGAAAAATCTGGCCGACTCCGGAAGTTGATCCCTTCGGGGCGAGAAAGCCTGGAGGTGTAAAACCAGATTTAGCGTCTGATCTGATCAGAAAATGTGGCCTCATTCAGCTCGACATTTGGCCCAGATCCCCACAATTAAATTCTCCTCCTGCACTGACAATGCATTACTTTCAACTCTGTCCCCCGTAGACAAGGCACGGGGTTGAAGCTTGTCTTTCCTGCTTTGTTTTGTCTCTATTTTAACTTGTGGTTGCTTGTGTCATTCCTACATTGTAAAGATCGTTGCTTGTCTTTCCTACATTGTAACGTCGTTGCTTGTGTTTTTCCTATATTGTAACGGTCGTTGCTTGTGTCTTTCCTATAATGTAAGGGTCGTTGTTTGTGTCTTTCCTATAATGTAAGGGTCGTTGCTTGTGTCTTTCCTATAATATAAGGGTCGTTGCTTGTGTCTTTTCTACATTGTAACGGTCGTTGCCTGTGTCTTTCCTATAATGTAAGGGTCATTATTTGTGTCTTTCCTACATTGTAAGGGTCGCTGCCTGTGTCTTTCCTATAATGTAAGGGTCATTATTTGTGTCTTTCCTACATTGTAAAGGTCGTTGCTTGTGTCTTTCCTACATTGTAAGGGTCATTGTTTGTGTCTTTCCTATATTGTAACGGTCGTCGTTTGTGTCTTCTTTATATTGTAACGGTCCTTGTTTGTTTCCTTCCTGCAGCCGATTTGAACTTGAGTATTGATCTTTTATAACTGCACGTGACTGTGTATGTGAGTGCCAGTTTTATGTAAGTCCATCAGGGAACTGTCTGCGCACATTTTAAATGACGTGCTAATGTATTGTCTGGAAATGAGAAACTCCAGGAGGAATACATTCTTATATGTGCTCATATACATTCTTATATGTGCTCAACAGTTCAGAGACATTCTAATATGAGATTATAGAAGAATATTCTTGGACACGCCTACGTCAGATTGTGTATGTGTGTAGACTGTAATGTCTGCATAAAGACCTTACATTGTTTAGACTACGTGAGAGAAAGAAAGATAGCGAGAGAGAAAGAAAGAAAGTGAAAGAGAGAGCAAGAGAGAGAAAGATAGTGAGAGAGAGAAAGATAGTGAGAGAGAGGAAGAGAGAGAGAAAGAGAGTGAGAGAGAGAAAGAGAGTGGGAGAGAGAAAGAGTGAGAGAGAGAGAAAAAGATAGCAAGAGAGAGAGTGAAGGAGAAAAAGAGAGTGAGAGAAAAAAAGAAAGAAAGTGAGAAAGAGAGCAAGCGAGAGAGAAACAGAATGAGAAAGAGACAGAAAGAGAGCAAGAGAGAGAAACAGAATGAGAAAGAGACAGAAAGAGAACAAGAGAGAGAAATAGAATGAGAAAGAGACAGAAAGAGAGCAAGAGAGAGAAATAGAACAAGAGAGAGAGAGAGAAAGAGATTGAGAGAGAGAAAGAGAGCGAGAGAGAGAAATAGAGTGAGAGAGAAAGAAAGTGAGAGAGAGAAAGAGAACAAGAGAGAGAAAAATTGCGAGAGAGATACAGAATGAGAGAGATAGAAAGAGAGTGAGAGAAAAAGAGAATGAGAGAGAAAGAGAGTGAGAGAAAGAGAGTGAGAGAGAGAAAGAGAGTGAGAGAGAGAGAGAAAAAGAGTGAGAGAGAAAAAAGTGAGAGAGAGAAAGAGAGAGAAAAAGAGTAAGAGAAAGAAATAGAGTAAGAGAGAAAAAGAGAGTGATAGAGCAAGAGAGAGAAAGAGAGCGAGAGAGAGAGAGACAGACTGAGAGAGAGAAAAAGAGTGAGAAAGACAGACTGAGAGAAAAATGAGAGTGAGAGAGAGAATGAGAGTGAGAGAGAGAAAGGAGAGTGAGTTAAAGAGAATGAGAGCGGCAGAAAGAGAGCAAGAGAGAGAAAGGAGAGTGAGATAAAGAGAATGAGTGAGATAAAGAGAGTGAGAGAGAGAGAGAGAAAGGAGAGTGAGATAAAGAGAATGAGAGAGATAAAGAGAGTGAGAGAGAATGAGAGAGAGAAAGAGAGCAAGTGAGAGAGCAAGAGAGAGAGAAAGAGATTGAGAGAGAGACAGAGAGTGTGAAAGAGAAAGATAGTAAGAGAGAGAGAAACTAAGAGAGAGAAAGAGAGCAAGAGAGAGAAAGAGAGTGAGAGAGAGAAAGAGTTAAGAAAGTAAGAGTTAAATATAAATGTTAAGTGTTGAGAGTGCATGAAATAGAGAATGAGAGAAAATAAAAGATAGAGGGTGATAGAGAGAGCAAGAGAGCGTGTGTGTGAGATAGAATAGAAAGCTGACTGTAGTGAGTGAGTGAGTGAATTAGTGAGTGAGTGAGTGATTGAGTTAGTGAGTGAGTGAGTTAGTGAGTGAGTGAGTGAATGAGTGAGTGAGTGAGTTAGTTAGTGATTGAGTGAGTGAGTCAGTGAGTCAGTGAGAAAGGGTTGCTATCACTGTTCTGTGAATTATTCTGTATCTTTTTCTTTCTCCATCTCTCTCACCAGCCATCCTTCTCACTCTCTTACTCACTCTCTCTCTCTCTAGCTGTCACACACACACACACACTCTCTCTAGCTGTCACACACACACTCTCTCTCTCTCTCTAGCTGTCACACTGTATCTCTCTCTCTCTCTCTTTCTTTCCGTCTGTCTGTCTCTCTGTTTCTTTCTGTCTTTCTGTTTCTTTCCTTCTGTCTGTCTCTGTTTCTTGTCGACTATCTCTTTTTCTCTCAGTTTCCCTAAAAGTTTCTTCTCTTTCCTTTCTTTATTTCCTTCCGCTTCTGTTTCTAAGATTAGACTGTTGAACAATCTTTTATCTCCTTACTCTTCCGTTTCTAAGATAAGACTGTTGAAAAAATCTTTATCCCCCTACTCTTCATTTTCAAAGACTAGCCTGTTGAACAGTTCTTTATCTCCCAACTCTTCTGTTTCTAAGATTAGACTGTTGAACAGTTCTTTATCTCCCAACTCTTCTGTTTCTAAGATTAGACTGTTGAACAGTTCTTTATCTCCCAACTCTTCTGTTTCTAAGATTAGACTGTTGAACAGTTCTTTATCTCCCAACTCTTCTGTTTCTAAGATTAGACTGTTGAACAATTCTTTATCTCCCAACTCTTCTGTTTCTAAGATTAGACTGTTGAACAGTTCTTTATCTCTTTACTCTTCTGTTTCTAAGATTAGACTGTTGAACAATTTTTTATCTCTTTACTCTTCTGTTTCTAAGACTAGACTGTTTACAATTCCTTATCTCCTTACTCTTCTGTTTCTGAGATTAGACTGTTGAACAATTCTTTATCTCCTTACTCTTCTGTTTCTAAAACTAGGCTGTTGAACAAATCTTTATCTCCTTACTCTTCTGTTTCTAAAACTAGGCTGTTGAACAATTCTTTATCTCCTTACTCTTCTGTTTCTAAGACTAGACTGTTAAACAATTTTCTATTTCATTCCGTTTCTGTTTCTAAGACTAGACTGTTGAATAATTCTTTGTTTCCGTTTATGTTTCTAAGACTAGACTATTGAATAATTCTTTGTTTCCGTTTATGTTTCTAAGACTAGACTGTTGAATAATTCTTTGTTTCCGTTTCTGTTTCTAAGACTAGACTGTTGAATAATTCTTTGTTTCCGTTTCTGTTTCTAAGACTAGACTGTTGAATAATTCTTTGTTTCCGTTTCTGTTTCTAAGACGAGACTGTTGAATAATTCTTTGTTTCCGTTTATGTTTCTAAGACTAGACTGTTGAATAATTCTTTGTTTCCGTTTATGTTTCTAAGACTAGACTGTTGAACAATTCTCTGTGCTACTTGTACACTTTTACTTTTCTTCAGTAAAAACTTTCAACAACAACATGTACGTTTCTTGTTCTTACTTATAGTCGTCACATACAAAGTTACAGTCGTCAATGCAAACTTATAGTCGTTACATACAAAGTTACAGTCGTCAATGCAAACTTATAGTCGTTACATACGAACTTACAGTCGTTACATACAAACTTGTAGTCGTTACATACGAACTTATAGTCGTTACATACAAACTTATAGTCGCTACATACAAACCTATAGTCGTTACATACGAACTTATAGTCGTTACATACAACTTATAGTCGTTACATACGAACTTATAGTCGTTACATACAAACTTGTAGTCGTTACATACAAACTTATAGTCGCTACATACAAACCTATAGTCGTTACATACGAACTTATAGTCGTTACATACAAACTTGTAGTCGTTACATACGAACTTATAGTCGTTACATACAAACTTATAGTCGCTACATACAAACCTATAGTCGTTACATACGAACTTATAGTCGTTACATACAAACTTATAGTCGTTACATACGAACTTATAGTCGTTACATACAAACTTGTAGTCGTTACATACAAACTTATAGTCGCTACATACAAACCTATAGTCGTTACATACGAACTTATAGTCGTTACGTACGAACTTACAGTCGCTACATACGAACTTATAGTCGCTACATACGAACTTATAGTCGCTGCATACGAACTTATAGTCGCTACATACGAACTTATAGTCGCTGCATACGAACTTATAGTCGCTACATACGAACTTATAGTCGCTGCATACGAACTTATAGTCGTTACATACGAACTTATATTAGCTACATACAACCTATAGTCGTTACATACGAACTTATAGTCGTTACGTACGAACTTACAGTCGCTACATACGAACTTATAGTCGCTACATACGAACTTATAGTCGCTGCATACGAACTTATAGTCGCTACATACGAACTTATAGTCGCTGCATACGAACTTATAGTCGCTACATACGAACTTATAGTCGCTGCATACGAACTTATAGTCGTTACATACGAACTTATATTAGCTACATACGAACTTATAGTCGCTACATACGAACTTATAGTCGCTGCATACGAACTTATAGTCGTTACATACGAACTTATATTAGCTACATACGAACTTATAGTCGCTACATACGAACTTATAGTCGCTACATACAAACTTATAGTCGCTGCATACGAACTTATAGTCGCTACATACGAACTTATATTAGCTGCATACGAGCTTATAGTCGCTACATACGAACTTATAGTCGCTGCATACGAACTTACACTCCTCACATAAAAAAGTTCTAGTCGGCACATAAAACTTTCATAACATACAAGCTTATAGTCGTCGCATACAAACTTATAGTTGTCACATACAAACTTATATTCTTCTGTCATATTTATAATTAAACTCCTACATGCAAGCTTACTACTGCTACCTGTTTTTAAGTTTCTAACTCCTACCTATTTCTAAGTTTCTTACTCTTATTTGTAAGTTTCTAACTCCTACTTATTTGTAAGCCTCTTACTCTTATTTGTAAGCCTCTTACTCTTACTTGTAAGCTTCTAACTTCTACATATTTGTAAGCTTCTTACTCTTACTTGTAAGTTTCTAACTCCTACCTGTTTGTAAGCTTCTTACTCTTATTTGTAAGGTTCTAACTCCTACCTTTTTGTAAGTTTTTTACTCTTACTTGTAAGTTTCTAACTCCTACCTGTTTGTAAGCTTCTTACTCTTATTTGTAAGGTTCTAACTCCTACCTTTTTGTAAGTTTTTTACTCTTACTTGTAAGTTTCTAACTCCTACCTATTTCTACGTTTCTTACTCTTACTTGTAAGCTTCTAAATCCTACCTATTTGTAAGCTTCTTACCCCTACTTGTTAGCTTCTTATTCCTGTGTGTAAGTTTCTTACTCCTACTTGTTAGCTTCTTACTACTGCATGTTAGCTTCTTAGTACTACATGTTAGCTTCTTACTACTACATGTTAGCTTCTTACTACTACTTGTTAGTTTCTTACTACTACATGTTAGCTTCTTACTACTACTTGTTAGTTTCTTACTCCTACTTGTTAGCTTCTTACTACTACATGTTAGCTTCTTACTACTGCATGTTAGCTTCTTAGTACTACATGTTAGCTTCTTACTACTACTTGTTAGCTTCTTACTAGTTAGCTTCTTACTACTACTTGTTAGTTTCATACTCCTACATGTTAGCTTCTTATTCCTACTTATTAGCTTCTTACTACTACATGTTAGCTTCTTACTACTACTTGTTAGCTTCTTATTCCTACTTATTAGCTTCTTACTACTACATGTTAGCTTCTTACTTCTACATGTTAGCTTCTTACTTCTACATGTTAGCTTCTTATTCCTACTTATTAGCTTCTTACTACTACATGTTAGCTTCTTACTTCTACATGTTAGCTTCTTACTTCTACATGTTAGCTTCTTACTACTACATGTTAGCTTCTTACTTCTACATGTTAGCTTCTTACTACTACTTGTTAGCTTCTTACTACTACTTGTTAGCTTCTTACTACTACTTGTTACCTTCTTACTACTACTTGTTACCTTTTTACTTGTTAGCTTCTTACTCCTACATGTTAGCTTCTTACTACTACATGTTAGCTTCTTACTACTACGTGTTAGATTCTTACTACTACTTGTTAGCTTCTTACTCCTACCTGGTGGCTTCTTACTACTACTTGTTACCTTCTTACTACTACTTATTACCTTTTTACTTGTTAGCTTCTTACTACTACTTGTTAGCTTCTTACTACTACTTGTTACTTTGTTACTACTACTTGTTACCTTTTTACTACAACATGTTAGCTTCTTACTCCTGTGTGTAAGTTTCTTACTCCAACTTGTTAACTTCTTGGTACTAGTTGTAAGCTTCTTACTTCTACTTGTTAGCTTCTTACTCCTACATGTTACCTTCTTAATACTACCTGTTATTTTTTTACTCCTACATGTTAGCTTCTTACTACTACTTGTTACCTTCTTACTACTACTTGTTAGTTTCTTACTCCTACTTCTTAGTTTCTTACTCCTTCTTGTTAACTAATTACTCCTACTTGTTAGCTTCTTACTACTGCATGTTAGCTTCTTACTACTACTTGTTAGTTTCATACTACTACTTGTTAGTTTTTTACTACTACTTGCTAGCTTCTTACTACTACTTGTTAGTTTCTTACTACTACTTGTTAGCTAATTACTCCTACTTGTTAGCTTCTTACTATTACTTGTTAGTTTCTTACTACGACTTGTTCGCTTGTTACTACTACTTGTTTGCATCTTACTACTACTTTTTAGTTTCTTCTCCTACTTTTTAGCTTCTTACTACTATTTGTTATCTTCTTACTCCTACTTGTAAGCATCCTATTCCTACTTGTAAGCTTCCTACTCCTACTTGTAAGCTTCCTACTCCTACTTGTAAGCTTCCTACTCCTACTTGTAAGCTTCCTACTCCTACTTGTAAGCTTCCTACTCCTACTTGTAAGCTTCCTACTCCTACTTGTAAGCTTCTTACTCCTACTTGTAAGCTTCTTACTCCTACTTGTAAGCTTCTTACTCCTACTTGTAAGTTTCCTACTCCTACTTGTAAGCTTCCTACTCCTACTTGTAAGCTTCCTACTCCTACTTGTAAGCTTCCTACTCCTACTTGTAAGCTTCCTACTCCTACTTGTAAGCTTCCTACTCCTACTTGTAAGCTTCCTATTCCTACTTGTAAGCTTCCTATTCCTACTTGTAAGCTTCCTACTCCTACTTGTAAGCTTCCTACTCCTACTTGTAAGCTTCCTACTCCTACTTGTAAGCTTCCTACTCCTACTTGTAAGCTTCCTACTCCTACTTGTAAGCTTCTTACTCCTACTTGTAAGCTTCTTACTCCTACTTGTAAGCTTCTTACTCCTACTTGTAAGTTTCCTACTCCTACTTGTAAGCTTCCTACTCCTACTTGTAAGCTTCCTACTCCTACTTGTAAGCTTCCTACTCCTACTTGTAAGCTTCTTACTCCTACTTGTAAGCTTCCTATTCCTACTTGTAAGCTTCCTATTCCTACTTGTAAGCTTCCTACTCCTACTTGTAAGCTTCCTACTCCTACTTGTAAGCTTCCTACTCCTACTTGTAAGCTTCCTACTCCTACTTGTAAGCTTCCTATTCCTACTTGTAAGCTTCCTACTCCTACTTGTAAGCTTCCTATTCCTACTTGTAAGCTTCCTACTCCTACTTGTAAGCTTCCTATTCCTACTTGTAAGCTTCCTACTCCTACTTGTAAGCTTCCTATTCCTACTTGTAAGCTTCCTACTCCTACTTGTAAGCTTCCTATTCCTACTTGTAAGCTTCCTACTCCTACTTGTAAGCTTCCTACTCCTACTTGTAAGCTTCCTATTCCTACTTGTAAGCTTCCTACTCCTACTTGTAAGCTTCCTACTCCTACTTATAAGCTTCCTACTCCTACTTGTAAGCTTCCTATTCCTACTTGTAAGCTTCCTACTCCTACTTGTAAGCTTCCTACTCCTACTTGTACTTACTATCTCCTCCACGTTATAATTTACTATCTTCTCCATATTATACAAGTAGTGATTGAAAAGTTCTCTGCATAAGGTACAAATCCTTGAAACGCACAGCTGCATAGGTGCATTAGTAGATCACGTTCATGTAAAAAAACATAAACACGAAGTTTCAAGAAATTAACTGCAACCAATTTTTTTACAGGCTACTGAAGGTATAAGGGGTGGCAGAAATTGAGAAAATGGATAAAATTTCGCTACCTCTGCATCAAGGGCTTATCATCGAAGGAGATCCATGAGGATATGGTGGAGACTCTAGGGGAGAGTGCCCCTTCTTACAGAGAGAGTCTGGAAGATGATCTCCGTCCAGGAAGACCAAGAAAGGTAACCACCGATGAAACCACCGGCAGAATCCATGACATGATAATAGAAGATCGACGACTAACTGAGCGGTACATTGCTACTGAGTTGGGCATCTCCCAGGAACGTGTTCATGCCATTATTCACAATGATCTTCAAATGACAAAGGTCTCTGCTCGATGGATCCCGAAACTTCTTGGAGCTGAACACAAATGACAACATGTCAAGAGACAATCTTGGCCATTTTTCTATAGATCCTGAAAAGTTTCTTCAGCAATTTGTGACTATGGATGAGACTTGGGTTCATCATTTTCAACCAGAAAACAAAGAACAGTCAAAGCAGTGGAAACATCACGGATCTCCACCTCCAAAGAAAGCAAGGGTGGGTCTGTCTGCAGGCAAAGTGAGGGCTTCCATCTTTTGGAATTCAGAAGGTGTGCTATTGATAGACTATCTTCAAAAGAGCAGAACGGTCACCGGGGCCTATTACGCTAATCTTGTGAACCAACTGCGGGTCAAACTGAAGGAAAAGCATGGAGGGAAATTGGCGAGGAGTCATCTTTCAGCAAGACAATGTTCCAGTTCACAAGTCAGCAGTGGCAATGGCTTCCATTCATGAATGCGGCTTCCAGCTTCTTGAACATCCTCCTTATTCCCCAGATTTGGCCCCTTCGGACTATTACCTGTTTACCAAACTGAAAAAGGAGCTCAATAGTCGCAAATTTGCTTCAGATGATGACGTCATTCATGCTGTAAACCACTTTGTACTGGCACAAGATGCTGACTTTTACAAAGAAGGGATCCGTATGCTACATGATCGCTGGACTAAGTGCATAAACTTGCAAGGGGACTATGTTGAGAAATAAGCTAAAAAAAGGTTATCCACAGATAATCCGTTGTACCGTATGCCGAGAACTTATCACTCACCCCTGGTAACTGTTCACTACTGACTGTATTTCTCCCGCGGCGCCTGCACGGATAGTCATGATATACAGAAAACTATCATGATCTGCTTAATTACGCCACATAGATACATTTTTAGAAATGAAAAAGTGTCACTTTGACGGTGACAGGTCAGTTTGATTGAGGCAGGTCAGTTTGATGGTGACAGGTCAGTTTGATTGAGGCAGGTCAGTTTGATGGTGACAGGTCAGTTTGATGGTGACAGGTCAGTTTGATTGAGGCAGGTCAGTTTGATTGAGGCAGGTAAGTTTGATGGTGACAGGTCAGTTTGATGGTGACAGGTCAATTTGATTGAGGCAGGTCAGTTTGATTGAGGCAGGTCAGTTTGATGGTGACAGGTCAGTTTGATTGAGGCAGGTCAGTTTGATTGAGGCAGGTCAGTTTGATCGTGACAGGTCTATTTGATTGAGGCAGGTCAGTTTGATAGTGGCAGGAAAGTCACACACTCTTAAAAGTAAAGTAGTGAGTTTTTGAAACGTCTTACAATTGTAGTATTTGAATTAAATGGTTGCAGATGCGTTGCTGCGTTGCACTGCATAATCCTGGACAGTCCAGATGTATCTTAATTAATGGCTATAATCAATGACGAAAGCTAATATCAGTGACAGAATGTTTAGATCCGACGTCAGCTTTAAAATCAAGTATTTATGATTCAAGAAGATGATGGAAAAAAGCTCTGAAATCTTTCTCCCCGTGAATGTTACTAAATCAGCCCAGATTGGAAGCGGGCCACGTTTGGTCCAGGGGCCGCTGAATGCCGAATTTTGCGGGAATTAATGTACTGTAGCTGTACTGTCATCCTTCCAATACTTGTAGACACAGCACTTTAGACGTGATAGAAAGAAAAACTGTAGACACAGCACTTTAGACGTGATAGAAAGAAAAACTGTAGACACAGTACTTTAGACGTGATAGAAAGAAAAACTGTAGACACAGTACTTTAGACGTGATAGAGAGGAAAATAACAAAGCATGACCGTCACCGAAAGCTCGGACTCTGGCAGACCTAGCATCTGGCAGACCACAAGAGAACAACGCACTTACCGGAGATGTAAGAAGACTAGATGGAAAAGTAATAACTATGCCCGCCACGCTTACCTGCTGTTTGTCACCTTGTTGTCTTGTTACTTGTCTTTCTTACCTGCTGTTTGTCACGTTGTTGTCTTGTTACTTGTCTTTCTTACCTGCTGTTTATCACGTCGTTGTCTTGTTACTTGTCTTTCTTACCTGCTGTTTGTCACGTCGTTGTCTTGTTACTTGTCTTTCTTACCTGCTGTTTGTCACGTCGTTGTCTTGTTACTTGTCTTTCTTACCTGCTGTTTGTCACGTCGTTGTCTTGTTACTTGTCTTTCTTACCTGCTGTTTGTCACGTTGTTGTCTTGTTACTTGTCTTTCTTACCTGCTGTTTATCACGTCGTTGTCTTGTTACTTGTCTTTCTTACCTGCTGTTTGTCATGTCATTGTCTTGTTATTTGTCTTTCTTACCTGCTGTTTGTCATGTCATTGTCTTGTTATTTGTCTTTCTTACCTGCTGTTTGTCACGTCGTTGTCTTGTTATTTGTCTTTCTCTTACGTCTAAAATATTGTCTAGCATTAGTCTACTACGCTATAGTTTAGTTTAACTGGTTGTTACTCGACTGACTGACTTGTTCCATATCCCCCCCCCCTCTCTCTCTCTCACTGTCTCTCTCTCTTTCTGAACCTTAAGTGCCCAGGGCGCATGAAGCTTGCAAAGATTTTCCACAAATGTCTCTCTTTTGCTTTTTTTCCGCTCTTGCCCGGTTGAGTCCTCTATTACTCAACATCCTCTCTGTATTTGTTTTTTTCCTTGCTTCTGTTTCTCTAGCACTCTGATGAGTTTTTTTTAACCAGATAGGCCCTATGTGAACCCATAAGCCACATATAGGACTTTGTTACTTGACTGGCTTACTTACTCCATCTAGCACATTGTTACTTGACTGACTGACTTACTCCATCTAGCACATTGTTACTTGACTGACTGACTTAATCCATCTAGCACATTGTTACTTGACTGACTGACTTACAACATCTAGCACATTGTTACTTGACTGGCTTACTAACTCCATCTAGCACGATGTTACTTGACTGACTGACTTACTCCATCTAGCACATTGTTACTTGACTGACTGACTTACTCCATCTAGCACATTGTTACTTGATTGGCTTACTTACTCCATCTAGCACGTTGGTGCTTGACTGACTGACTTACTCCATCTAGCACGTTGTTACTTAACTGGCTTACCTACTCCATCTAGCACGATGTTACCTGACTGGCTTACTTACTCAGTCTAGCAAATTGTTACGTGAATGGCTTACTTACTCCATCTAGCTCGTTGTTACTTGATTGGCTTACTTACTCCATCTAGCACAGTGTTACTTAACTGGCTTACTTACTCCATCTAGCACATTGTTAATTGATTGGCTTACTTACTCCATCTAGCACGTTGGTGCTTGACTAACTGACTTACTCCATCTAGCACAGTGTTACGTGACTGACTGACTTACTCCATCTAGCACATTGTTACGTGACTGACTGACTTACTCCATCTAGCACATTGTTACGTGACTGACTGATTTACTCTATCTAGCACATTGTTACTTGACTGACTGACTTACTCCATCTAGCACGTTGTTACTTGACCAGCTTACTTACTCCATCTAGCACGTTGTTACTTAACTGGCTTACTTACTCCATCCTGCACTTTGTTACTTGATTAGCTGACTTATTCCATCTAGCACGTTGTTACTTGACTGACTGACTTACTCCATCTAGCACATTGTTACATCACTGGCTTACTTACTCCATCTAGCACGTTGTTACTTAACTGGCTTACCTACTCCATCTAGCACGTTGTTACTTGACTGGCTGACTTACTCAGTCTAGCAAATTGTTACGTGACTGACTGACTTACTCCATCTAGCACGTTGGTGCTTGACTGACTGACTTACTCCATCTAGCACAGTGTTACGTGACTGACTGACTTACTCCATCTAGCACATTGTTACGTGACTGACTGACTTACTCCATCTAGCACAGTGTTACGTGACTGACTGACTTACTCCATCTAGCACGTTGTTACTTAACTGGCTTACTTACTCCATCTAGCACATTGTTACTTGATTGGCTTACTTACTCCATCTAGCACGTTGGTGCTTGACTGGCTTACTTACTCCATCTAGCACAGTGTTACTTGACTGGCTTACTTACTCCATCTAGCACATTGTTACTTGACTGACTGACTTACTCCATCTAGCACATTGTTACTTGAATGACTGACTTAATCCATCTAGCACGTTGTTACTTGACTGGCTTACTTACTCCATCTAGCACATTGTTACTTGACTGGCTTACTTACTCCATCTAGCATGTTGTTACTTGACTGACTGATTTACAACATCTAGCACATTGTTACTTGACTGGCTTACTAACTCCATCTAGCACGATGTTACTTGACTGACTGACTTACTCCATCTAGCACATTGTTACTTGACTGACTGACTTACTCCATCTAGCACATTGTTACTTGATTGGCTTACTTACTCCATCTAGCACGTTGGTGCTTGACTGACTGACTTACTCCATCTAGCACGTTGTTACTTAACTGGCTTACCTACTCCATCTAGCACGATGTTACCTGACTGGCTTACTTACTCAGTCTAGCAAATTGTTACGTGAATGGCTTACTTACTCCATCTAGCTCGTTGTTACTTGACCAGCTTACTTACTCCATCTAGCACGTTGTTACTTAACTGGCTTACTTACTCCATCCTGCACATTGTTACTTGATTAGCTGACTTATTCCATCTAGCACGTTGTTACTTGACTGACTGACTTACTCCATCTAGCACATTGTTACTTCACTGGCTTACTTACTCCATCTAGCACGTTGTTACTTAACTGGCTTACCTACTCCATCTAGCACGTTGTTACTTGACTGGCTGACTTACTCAGTCTAGCAAATTGTTACGTGACTGACTGACTTACTCCATCTAGCACGTTGGTACTTGACTGACTGACTTACTCCATCTAGCACAGTGTTACGTTACTGACTGACTTACTCCATCTAGCACAGTGTTACGTGACTGACTGACTTACTCCATCTAGCACAGTGTTACGTGACTGACTGACTTACTCCATCTAGCATGTTGTTACTTGACTGACTGACTTACAACATCTAGCACATTGTTACTTGACTGGCTTATTAACTCCATCTAGCACGATGTTACTTCACTGACTGACTTACTCCATCTAGCACATTGTTACTTGACTGACTGACTTACTCCATCTAGCACATTGTTACTTGATTGGCTTACTTACTCCATCTAGCACGTTGGTGCTTGACTGACTGACTTACTCCATCTAGCACGTTGTTACTTAACTGGCTTACATACTCCATCTAGCACGATGTTACCTGACTGGCTTACTTACTCAGTCTAGCAAATTGTTACGTGAATGGCTTACTTACTCCATCTAGCTCGTTGTTACTTGATTGGCTTACTTACTCCATCTAGCACAGTGTTACTTAACTGGCTTACTTACTCCATCTAGCACATTGTTACTTGATTGGCTTACTTACTCCATCTAGCACGTTGGTGCTTGACTGACTGACTCCATCTAGCACATTGTTACTTGACTGACTGACTTACTCCATCTAGCACGTTGTTATTTGACCAGCTTACTTACTCCATCTAGCACGTTGTTACGTAACTGGCTTACTTACTCCATCCTGCACATTGTTACTTGATTAGCTGACTTATTCCATCTAGCACGTTGTTACTTGACTGACTGACTTACTCCATCTAGCACATTGTTACTTCACTGGCTTACTTACTCCATCTAGCACGTTGTTACTTAACTGGCTTACCTACTCCATCTAGCACGTTGTTACTTGACTGGCTGACATACTCAGTCTAGCAAATTGTTACGTGACTGACTGACTTACTCCATCTAGCACGATGGTGCTTGACTGACTGACTTACTCCATCTAGCACAGTGTTACGTGACTGACTGACTTACTCCATCTAGCACATTGTTACGTGACTGACTGACTTACTCCATCTAGCACATTGTTACGTGACTGACTGACTTACTCCATCTAGCACGATGTTACTTGACTGGCTTACTTACTCCATCTAGCACGTTGGTGCTTGATTGACTGACTTACTCCATCTAGCACAGCGTTACGTGACTGACTGACTTACTCCATCTAGCACATTGTTACGTGACTGACTGACTTACTCCATCTAGCACGTTGTTACTTGACCAGCTTACTTACTCCATCTAGCACGTTGTTACTTAACTGGCTTACTTACTCCATCCTGCACATTGTTACTTTATTGGCTGACTTATTCCATCTAGCACGTTGTTACTTAACTGACTGACTGACTCCATCTAGCACATTGTTACTTCACTGGCTTACTTACTCCATCTAGCACGTTGTTACTTAAATGGCTTACCTACTCCATCTAGCACGTTGTTACTTGACTGGCTGACTTACTCAGTCTAGCAAATTGTTACGTGACTGACTGACTTACTCCATCTAGCACAGTGTTACGTGACTGACTGACTTACTCCATCTAGCACATTGTTACGTGACTGACTGACTTACTCCATCTAGCACATTGTTACGTGACTGACTGACTTACTCCATCTAGCACGATGTTACTTGACTGGCTTACTTACTCCATATAGCACGTTGGTGCTTGACTGACTGACTTACTCCATCTAGCACAGCGTTACGTGACTGACTGACTTACTCCATCTAGCACAGTGTTACTTGACTGACTGACTTACTCCATCTAGCACAGTGTTACTTGACTGACTGACTTACTCCATCTAGCACGTTGTTACTTGACCAGCTTACTTACTCCATCTAGCACGTTGTTACTTGACCAGCTTACTTACTCCATCTAGCACGTTGTTACTTGACCAGCTTACTTACTCCATCTAGCACGTTGTTACTTAACTGGCTTACTTACTCCATCCTGCACATTGTTACTTGACTGACTGACTTACTCCATCTAGCACGTTGTTACTTGACCAGCTTACTTACTCCATCTAGCACGTTGTTACTTAACTGGCTTACTTACTCCATCCTGCACATTGTTACTTGATTGGCTGACTTATTCCATCTAGCACGTTGTTACTTGACTGACTGACTTACTCCATCTAGCACATTGTTACTTCACTGGCTTACTTACTCCATCTAGCACGTTGTTACTTAACTGGCTTACCTACTCCATCTAGCACGTTGTTACTTGACTGGCTGACTTACTCAGTCTAGCAAATTGTTACGTGCCATCTAGCATGTTGTTACTTGACTGACTGACTTACAACATCTAGCACATTGTTATTTGACTGGCTTACTAACTCCATCTAGCACGATGTTACTTGACTGACTGACTTACTCCATCTAGCACATTGTTACTTGACTGACTGACTTACTCCATCTAGCACATTGTTACTTGATTGGCTTACTTACTCTATCTAGCACGTTGGTGCTTGACTGACTGACTTACTCCATCTAGCACGTTGTTACTTAACTGGCTTACCTACTCCATCTAGCACGATGTTACCTGACTGGCTTACTTACTCAGTCTAGCAAATTGTTACGTGAATGGCTTACTTACTCCATCTAGCTCGTTGTTACTTGACCAGCTTACTTACTCCATCTAGCACGTTGTTACTTAACTGGCTTACTTACTCTATCCTGCACATTGTTACTTGATTAGCTGACTTATTCCATCTAGCACGTTGTTACTTGACTGACTGACTTACTCCATCTAGCACATTGTTACTTCACTGGCTTACTTACTCCATCTAGCACGTTGTTACTTAACTGGCTTACCTACTCCATCTAGCACGTTGTTACTTGACTGGCTGACTTACTCAGTCTAGCAAATTGTTACGTGACTGACTGACTTACTCCATCTAGCACGTTGGTGCTTGACTGATTGACTTACTCCATCTAGCACAGTGTTACGTTACTGACTGACTTACTCCATCTAGCACATTGTTACGTGACTGACTGACTTACTCCATCTAGCATGTTGTTACTTGACTGACTGACTTACAACATCTAGCACATTGTTACTTGACTGGCTTATTAACTCCATCTAGCACGATGTTACTTCACTGACTGACTTACTCCATCTAGCACATTGTTACTTGACTGACTGACTTACTCCATCTAGCACATTGTTACTTGATTGGCTTACTTACTCCATCTAGCACGTTGGTGCTTGACTGACTGACTTACTCCATCTAGCACGTTGTTACTTAACTGGCTTACATACTCCATCTAGCACGATGTTACCTGACTGGCTTACTTACTCAGTCTAGCAAATTGTTACGTGAATGGCTTACTTACTCCATCTAGCTCGTTGTTACTTGATTGGCTTACTTACTCCATCTAGCACAGTGTTACTTAACTGGCTTACTTACTCCATCTAGCACATTGTTACTTGATTGGCTTACTTACTCCATCTAGCACGTTGGTGCTTGACTGACTGACTTACTCCATCTAGCACATTGTTACTTGACTGACTGACTTACTCCATCTAGCACGTTGTTATTTGACCAGCTTACTTACTCCATCTAGCACGTTGTTACGTAACTGGCTTACTTACTCCATCCTGCACATTGTTACTTGATTAGCTGACTTATTCCATCTAGCACGTTGTTACTTGACTGACTGACTTACTCCATCTAGCACATTGTTACTTCACTGGCTTACTTACTCCATCTAGCACGTTGTTACTTAACTGGCTTACCTACTCCATCTAGCACGTTGTTACTTGACTGGCTGACATACTCAGTCTAGCAAATTGTTACGTGACTGACTGACTTACTCCATCTAGCACGTTGGTGCTTGACTAACTGACTTACTCCATCTAGCACAGTGTTACGTGACTGACTGACTTACTCCATCTAGCACATTGTTACGTGACTGACTGACTTACTCCATCTAGCACATTGTTACGTGACTGACTGACTTACTCCATCTAGCACGATGTTACTTGACTGGCTTACTTACTCCATCTAGCACGTTGGTGCTTGATTGACTGACTTACTCCATCTAGCACAGTGTTACGTGACTGACTGACTTACTCCATCTAGCACGTTGTTACTTGACCAGCTTACTTACTCCATCTAGCACGTTGTTACTTAACTGGCTTACTTACTCCATCCTGCACATTGTTACTTGATTGGCTGACTTATTCCATCTAGCACGTTGTTACTTGACTGACTGACTTACTCCATCTAGCACATTGTTACTTCACTGGCTTACTTACTCCATCTAGCACGTTGTTACTTAACTGGCTTACCTACTCCATCTAGCACGTTGTTACTTGACTGGCTGACTTACTCAGTCTAGCAAATTGTTACGTGACTGACTGACTTACTCCATCTAGCACAGTGTTACGTGACTGACTGACTTACTCCATCTAGCACATTGTTACGTGACTGACTGACTTACTCCATCTAGCACATTGTTACGTGACTGACTGACTTACTCCATCTAGCACGATGTTACTTGACTGGCTTACTTACTCCATATAGCACGTTGGTGCTTGACTGACTGACTTACTCCATCTAGCACAGCGTTACGTGTCTGACTGACTTACTCCATCTAGCACAGTGTTACTTGACTGACTGACTTACTCCATCTAGCACAGTGTTACTTGACTGACTGACTTACTCCATCTAGCACGTTGTTACTTGACCAGCTTACTTACTCCATCTAGCACGTTGTTACTTGACCAGCTTACTTACTCCATCTAGCACGTTGTTACTTGACCAGCTTACTTACTCCATCTAGCACGTTGTTACTTAACTGGCTTTCTTACTCCATCCTGCACATTGTTACTTGATTGGCTGACTTATTCCATCTAGCACGTTGTTACTTGACTGACTGACTTACTCCATATAGCACGTTGTTACTTGACTGACTGACTTACTCCATCTAGCACGATGTTACTTGACTGACTGACTTACTCCATCTAGCACTTTGTTACTTGACTGACTGACTTACTCCATCTAGCACGTTGTTACTTGACTGACTGACTTACTCCATCTAGCACGATGTTACGTGACTGACTGACTTACTCCATCTAGCACGTTGTTACTTGACTGACTGACTTACTCCATCTAGCACGATGTTACTTGACTGACTGACTTACTCCATCTAGCACGGTGTTACTTGACTGACTGACTTACTCCATCTAGCACGATGTTACTTGACTGACTGACTTACTCCATCTAGCACGTTGTTACTTGACTGACTGACTTACTCCATCTAGCACGTTGTTACTTGACTGACTGACTTACTCCATCTAGCACTTTGTTACTTAACAGGCTTACTTACTCCATCTAGCACGTTGTTACTTGACTGACTGACTTACTCCATCTAGCACATTGTTACTTGACTGACTGACTTACTCCATCTAGCACGTTGTTACTTGACTGACTGACTTACTCCATCTAGCACGTTGTTACTTGACTGACTGACTTACTCCATCTAGCACGTTGTAGTGGTAATTTGATAGAAATGCGCAGACTTAACGTTTACTCTCCTCATTCCTATCTCTCTCTCTCTCTCTCCTCCTCCCTCCCTCTATCTATCTCTCTCTCCCTCTATCTGTCTCTTTCTCTGTCAGGATATTCGTCAACTAGTGTCCAGTTTTGCTAGCAAGCGGCGGAAACTGGGTTTTCTCAGTGTGCGGCCCGCGTCAATGCGGGTGCGTCACTCTTATCTCATACAATTATCACAATGACGGATGTTGCGCTACTGAACAAAAAAAACTGGCGCGGTCGAAATAAACACAATCGCCATATTCATCTCCACATTAGCTTCGCCATTTGGAAGTGATACTCTGGTTTTGAAATATTTCCAGCCGAAGTAGCCATTCAGGGTCACTTCCTGTCACGGACAAGCTCTGTGGACTTCTGTAGTGACCGGAAATGATGTAATTGGGCCAGCAACGGAAACCTTTTTGCCTGGGGGCCGGGAGAGTTAGCTCACAGTTCTTAACTCAAAGTTGTTAGCTCACAGTTGTTAGCTCAAAGTTGTTAGCTCACAGTTGTTAGCTCAAAGTTGTTAGCTCACAGTTGTTAGCTCAAAGTTGTTAGCTCAAAGTTGTTAGCTCACAGTTGTTGGCTCAAAGTTGTTAGCTCAGATTTGTTAGCTCAAAGTTGTTAGCTCAAAGTTGTTAGCTCACAGTTGTTAGCTCAAAGTTGTTAGCTCACAGTTGTTAGCTCAAAGTTGTTAGCTCACAGTTGTTAGCTCACAGTTGTTAGCTCAAAGTTGTTAGCTCACAGTTGTTAGCTCAAAGTTGTTAGCTCACAGTTGTTAGCTCAAAGTTGTTAGCTCACAGTTGTTAGCTCACAGTTGTTAGCTCAAAGTTGTTAGCTCACAGTTGTTAGCTCACAGTTTTTAGCTCAAAGTTGTTAGCTCACAGTTGTTAGCTCACAGTTGTTAGCTCACAGTTTTTAGCTCAAAGTTGTTAGCTCAAAGTTGTTAGCTCAAAGTTGTTAGCTCACAGTTGTTAGCTCAGAGTTGTTAGCTCAAAGTTGTTAGCTCACAGTTGTTAGCTCAAACACCAGCCACCGAGCCAGCAATCGACCACTTCCCAGGATACAAACAAGAGAAAAAAACACCAGAAATATCTACGCAGTTGCCTGAGGTTATTATGGGATGGGACTCTCCTTCCAAGGAGTAGTCCTCCTCCTCCCCATCATCATCTATCATCATCCTGTGCCAGCAACTATCAGCCACAAAGCTAAAGTTATACTGTATATTTTATATTTTTGCCACAAATAAATCCATAAACAGTCAAAATAATCTGTTTCTAGGGAGGGGGCGGCGAACGGATTAATTGGATTTGCATTAACTTCAGTGGGAAAAATTGTTTCGGCTCACGAATCGAGTCAAAGAACGAGTTACGTTCGTGACCCGAGGTAGAACTGTTCTTATAAAACAAAATCAATGCTCATAACAACAAGACAGAAACTACAAAACGCAACAGAAACAACACTTCGGCTCTGTACAGAAACATCACAGATAGAAAACGTTAGCGAGCACAAAACACTAGGTCTTATTACTGACCACCATCTGACCTGGAACTCTCATGTGCAAGGTCTAACAAAACTCATCGCGCAAAAAGTACACCAGTTAGTCAAAATTAAGCACTTCATCGATCAAGACACAAGGAAGACATACTCCATATCACATATGCAAACACATTTAGACTATTGCTCAACAATCTGGGATGATTGCTCAGTGTCAAATATAAAGATGCTATACTCACTTCAAAAGTGAGCAGTAAAGCTTATTAGTGACAAAGATCAAGCACAAACAACTAACCAGCACAAACGTATCAAAATACTGCCTCTTAAGAACAGGTTCCTCTTCAACAAAGCCAAGTTAGTACATCAGATTCTTTCACGGCATGCCCCGCCTTATCTATGGAACCTGTTTAAATTTAGCCCAAAGTGAAGGCAACGCTTGAACAACATATGTCTTCCAAAATCTAGACTTGATCTTTACAAGAAAAGCTTTAGTTATTCTGCTGCTCATCTTTGGAATACCCTCCTATCCTATATATAAAAAAATATAAATTATACTCCTTCCTACAACTACAAACTTTTCCAATATCTATTTAATGTCGAATACATCTACAGACACCGAATTCAGTTAATTGCTTATTCTGAATAGTAGCGAAATTGTTATTTGGTAGATAGTCATTCATATATGTATTTACTTAGTTTCTGTACTGAGAGTATGGATAAGAGCGAAACGTAAATGTTATATTTTTGTTCTTTTATGTCTCTCAGCTTTCCAGTGTTGTGTTGGTTATATGAGCAGCATATTTGTAGAAAGTCTGGAACAGAGTGAAAGTTGTATGATAAAAGGTAGAATGTCAGACGGGCTTCGTGCCCAATTTTTAACCTTTTTGAAATAAAGATCAATTAATCAATCAATCAATCAATCCTCTCTCTCATACACGTTAGCCTTTGAATACAATATTATTGAAAGTGAGAGTTGTGGTTTGAACATCCAGTTAATCGAACACTTCACTGTTTTTTTTTCTTTACATAAAAAAAAATCTTGCTTTCGGTCTCCCTGCTGTTTGGCACTCATTTACGAGAAATATTTGAAGTCTGTGTGGTGTTTGACACCTGTTTACAACATATATTTGAAGTCTCTGTGCTCTTTGATAAATGTTTACGACAAATGTTTCAAGTCTCTCGACTGTTTGGCACTTGTTTGCGACAAATTTGTATCTAAGCTAGTGGTTCTGAACTCCATTATTGTTTTAGCTGTGTACCCATTTTCTGGCCCGAGAACAGCTGTAAATCCAGCATTACAAATAAAACAATAAATGAACACCAGACGATGGTAAAAGTTTTCAAGTGGAACTGACAACAAGAAAGCGCAGCCAAGAAAACATGTTTCAGGAGCAGGACATTTTGTCAGAGAGTGACGAACAGCGAGTCTAGGAATAGGAAACGAATCAAACAATTATTTCAGTCACTCTTAATTACCTGAAGAAACATTTCAGTATTTTGAAAAAAAAATCACAAAATCTGCTGGATGTAAGCTAGATGTAAGCTAGATGTAAGCTGAATGATTTACATTTTGTTGTGCGAGTTATCATTTTCTTTCACATCAGTCACTTTCTAGGTCACGCTGAGCTCGGCGCTCAAACTTGTTATAAAAATATGTTACATGTTTTATGTGCTTATGTTTTTATGACATGCATGATTATTATTATTATTATTATTATTTTGGATCTATGATTTAATTTGTTTATGAAACAAATATATATCCCAGTTAAATTAGAGTCTTTATAGAGCAAGACACAAGGAAGACATACTCCATATCACATATGCAAACACATTTAGACTATTGCTCAACAATCTGGGATGATTGCTCAGTGTCAAATATAAAGATGCTATACTCACTTCAAAAGTGAGCAGTAAAGCTTATTAGTGACAAAGATCAAGCACAAACAACTAACCAGCACAAACGTATCAAAATACTGCCTCTTAAGAACAGGTTCCTCTTCAACAAAGCCAAGTTAGTACATCAGATTCTTTCACGGCATGCCCCGCCTTATCTATGGAACCTGTTTAAATTTAGCCCAAAGTGAAGGCAACGCTTGAACAACATATGTCTTCCAAAATCTAGACTTGATCTTTACAAGAAAAGCTTTAGTTATTCTGCTGCTCATCTTTGGAATACCCTCCTATCCTATATATATAAAAAAATATAAATTATACTCCTTCCTACAACTACAAACTTTTCCAATATCTATTTAATGTCGAATACATCTACAGACACCGAATTCAGTTAATTGCTTATTCTGAATAGTAGCGAAATTGTTATTTGGTAGATAGTCATTCATATATGTATTTACTTAGTTTCTGTACTGAGAGTATGGATAAGAGCGAAACGTAAATGTTATATTTTTGTTCTTTTATGTCTCTCAGCTTTCCAGTGTTGTGTTGGTTATATGAGCAGCATATTTGTAGAAAGTCTGGAACAGAGTGAAAGTTGTATGATAAAAGGTAGAATGTCAGACGGGCTTCGTGCCCAATTTTTAACCTTTTTGAAATAAAGATCAATTAATCAATCAATCAATCAATCCTCTCTCTCATACACGTTAGCCTTTGAATACAATATTATTGAAAGTGAGAGTTGTGGTTTGAACATCCAGTTAATCGAACACTTCACTGTTTTTTTTTCTTTACATAAAAAAAAATCTTGCTTTCGGTCTCCCTGCTGTTTGGCACTCATTTACGAGAAATATTTGAAGTCTGTGTGGTGTTTGACACCTGTTTACAACATATATTTGAAGTCTCTGTGCTCTTTGATAAATGTTTACGACAAATGTTTCAAGTCTCTCGACTGTTTGGCACTTGTTTGCGACAAATTTGTATCTAAGCTAGTGGTTCTGAACTCCATTATTGTTTTAGCTGTGTACCCATTTTCTGGCCCGAGAACAGCTGTAAATCCAGCATTACAAATAAAACAATAAATGAACACCAGACGATGGTAAAAGTTTTCAAGTGGAACTGACAACAAGAAAGCGCAGCCAAGAAAACATGTTTCAGGAGCAGGACATTTTGTCAGAGAGTGACGAACAGCGAGTCTAGGAATAGGAAACGAATCAAACAATTATTTCAGTCACTCTTAATTACCTGAAGAAACATTTCAGTATTTTGAAAAAAAAATCACAAAATCTGCTGGATGTAAGCTAGATGTAAGCTAGATGTAAGCTGAATGATTTACATTTTGTTGTGCGAGTTATCATTTTCTTTCACATCAGTCACTTTCTAGGTCACGCTGAGCTCGGCGCTCAAACTTGTTATAAAAATATGTTACATGTTTTATGTGCTTATGTTTTTATGACATGCATGATTATTATTATTATTATTATTATTATTTTGGATCTATGATTTAATTTGTTTATGAAACAAATATATATCCCAGTTAAATTAGAGTCTTTATAGAGCAAGAGAGACAGAGACAGATTGACTTACTGGCTGATTCAAGAGATTGACTGACTTATGATTGATTGAACAGATTGACTGATTTATGACTGATTGAAGAGATTGCCTGACTAGCTGATTGAAGAGATTGACTGACTTATGAATGATTGAACAAATTGACTGACTTATGACTGATTGAACAGATTGGCCGACTTATGACTGATTAAACAGGTTGACGGACCTATTTATGACTGATTGAACAGATTCACTGACTGACTTATGACAGACTGAACAGATTCACTGACTTATGACTGATTGAACTTTGGTAGGAAAAGGGTGGAAAATTAGACACGCTCTCTCTCTCTCTCTCTCTCTCTCTCTCTCTCTGTTAAGACACTCCTATATCACATGGAACACATATGTTAGTTATAACAAACATGATTTACACATAGATAACAAATCTGAAATAATAAAGTTGAAGTAACAAAGCTGTTACGCTACACTGTCACCTACACACCCAGTACATGAAATAACTACACGCGTGTAACATTGTTACTCTCTCAGTCTTACACATGCATGAATATCTACCAAATTATTAAATTATATAATTCAATATAGAATCATTTAGATTCAGTTCTTGTTTGGAGTGTCTAAAGTAATATAAGAACAGACATACAGACAGACAGAACGAACACACTTTGTTCACCAAGGGTAAATAATTGGTCATGAAAATAAAGTGTGCTCATTAAGAGCGAGAGAGAGAAAGAGAGAAAAAGAGAGAGAATGAGAGAGAGAGAGAAGGAAACAGAGACTGAAGAAAATAAAGAGAGCTGCATAGAGAGACACAGAGAGACAGACAAAGTTCGAGAGAGAGAGACAAAGAGAGAGAGAAATAGAGAGAAGAAACAGAAGAAGAGAAGATAAGATATAAAGAGATAGAGACATAGAGAGAAGATATATATATATATATATATATATATATATATAGAAAGAGAGAGAGAGAGATAGAAACACAGAGAGAGAAACAGAGAGAGGCAGCAAGAAACAGAAAGGGACAAAAAGATAGATAAACAGAGGGAGAGAGAGACACGCACAGATAGATAGATAGATAGATAGATAGATAGATAGATAGATAGATAGATAGATAGATAGATAGATAGATAGATAGATAGATAGATAGATAGATAGAAATGTGGCATAGAGACAGAGAGAGATACAAAAAAGAGAGAAATAGAGAGACACGCACAGATACAGACAAACAGAGAGATAGAAAGAAAGAAAAATAGAGAGCGACACACGCATAGAGAGAGAGATATGGAAAGAGAAAGAAGTAGAGAGAAACACACGCAGAGAGACAGAGAGATATAGAAAGAGAGAGAAGTAGAGAGAGACACACGCAGAGAGACAGAGAGATAGAAGACATACACAGAAAGGCAGTGATAGATAAAACTAGAGAGAGAGAGAGAGAGAGAATAAACAGAGAAAAAACAGAGACATAGAGGGACAGAGAAACAGAGAGAGAGAGAGAGAGAGAGAGAGGGAGAGGCAGGGAGAGAGAGAGAGACAGAAAGACGGAGAGAGAAGAAAAGAAATTGTAAAAGAAACACAAATCCCAGCTGTAGATAAAGCCTTCAACTTTCCTCCCTTGACCATTGGAAACATTTTATCGGGAAAAAGCTCCATGGAGAGATCGTGTATAAAAACATCACGGCCAAAAGCTGATGTGTGTAAGACATCTTTGATAAATGGCATGACAGGGTTAATGTTTTATGTCATGTTATGGGCACTCACATTCCGGTTTCATTGTCTGAAGCAGCGGTTCTAAAATTGGAGTCCAGGGAGCTGAAAAGAGATAAGAACTGCAACTTCAGGACTGCGAAATGTAGTTCTTTCTTTCAGTTACACTGTTCTTTGACTGAGTGTTTACTCTGTTGTCTAAATATCTAATGTTCTTGCTAGAAAATTCGGTGGTTCTTCTGTCCTTCTTCTTGACTATAGAAGATTTGTTGGTTCTTCTCAGTATCTCTGGAGTGTGGAAGAATGTTTGGTTCTTCTCATTGTCTCTGGAGTGTAGAAGAATGTTTGGTTCTTCTCATTGTCTCTGGAGTGTAGAAGAATATTTTGTTCTTCTCAGTGTCTCTGGAGTGTAGAAGAATGTTTGGTTCTTCTCAGTGTCTCTGGAGTGTACAAGAGTGTTTGGTTCTTCTGTCGTGCCTTTTGAGTATAAAATATTTTATTTTCCTTTGTCGTGCTTCTTGTTTATAGATTTGTTGATTCTTCCTTCATTTCTCTTGTTTATAGATTTGATTATTCTTCCCTTCTATCTCTTGTTTATAGATTTGATTATTTTTCCCTACTATCTCTTGTTTATAGATTTGATTATTTTTCCTCCTATTTCTTGTCTATAGATGTGATTGTTTTTCCCTCTTATCTCTTGTCTATAGATTTGATTACTTTTTCCTCCTATCTCTTGTCTATAGATTTGATTACTTTTTTCTCCTATCTCTTGTCTATAGATTTGATTACTTTTTTCTCCTAACTCTTGTCTATAGATTTGATTAATTTTTCATCCTATCTCTTGTCTATAGATATGATTACTTTTTCCTCCTATCTCTTGTCTATAGATTTGATTATTTTCCCTCCTATCTCTTGTCTATAGATTTGATTATTTTCCCTCCTATCTCTTGTCTATAGATTTGATTATTTTCCCTCCTATCTCTTGTCTATAGATTTGATTATTCTCCCCTCCTATCTCTTGTCTGGATACGAGAGAACGAAGCATGAACACAACACTGGTCTCAGCATGACACTGAAGGCTAGTAGCAACTTTTGATGAACGCAACTGTATAAGCTGCTGCTCCATTTATTAATGTTAGGGAAACAGCTTGAAAAGGGAGAATGTCTGCATGCAAGAAGAGGAGTACTAGGCTACGTCACTCAATGCATAAGCCTGTCAGTACATGAAGGAAATAAAAAATGTGAATGAAATAGTTAAGAGTCTCATCAAATGTTGATATTGCTTTAATCCAAGATATTGGAACAGTCCAGGATTTGCTTCAGAGACTAGATTTGGTGAACAGATATTGGAAACTAAAAGTGACTCCACATCACAGAGTTTGAGATTGAATTACCTCAGGGGTGACCACAAATTGCTCCACGCACTGCCTTGTGGAGATGTTCCAGGAGTTGTCCTTTGTCTTGCCCTGGAGGAAAGATAACCGGATAAATCTCACCGTGATGTCCTCAAACTCCTCGGGCAGGCTTGGTACAAAAGAATTCGATTACCTGCATTCATGGCTCCATCCTATTTTTCGGTGCTATTTACTGTAGTTGAGAGATTCCAAGCAGACAAAGCGAAATCGATGTCCTGTATTGTTGTAAGTGACCATGTCAGCCCTCCAGGTTTCATCACAGCAAGACGGGACGCTGGTGTAGAGAACCCTTCAGGACGGGATCAAATCTCAGGGATGGAGAAATCAATGCGACACCTAACTCTAATCGCGTGATCCAGTCATTACGGGAAGCTGTCACATTCATCTTGGCCTAATGTAGCGGTGTAAGATCAATAAACTAACCGCGTACAGAATATCCCAACTCAGTTTTCTTGTTAGGTGTTTGCTACAGCAAAATTTCCATTCTGTTTCAAGGCTAGAAGAATGATAGCAAGAGATCTGGTAATCTTAGATGTCTCTTCTGTGTCTGTCTGTCAAACTCACCAACAGCTCAAGGTCACTCCAGGACTGTTCTATTTTGTTCTTTTGCTTCTAACCAACTCATTTTTGTGACATTTCTGCCAACTTAATCAGTTCAGCCTGGACAGTTCAAAACACGAATATGAGCTTTATATTAACCACTTGAACCGTCTGAAGTCACCGCCATAAAATACTGTACAAGTCACCGTAACATACCACTGTACAAGTCACCGTCACAAAAGTGCTGTACAAGTCACCGACACAAAATACTGTACAAGTCACCGCCACAAAATACTGTACAAGTCACAGACACAAAATACTGTACAAGTCACAGACACAAAATACTGTACAAGTCACAGACACAAAATACTGTACAAGTCACAGACACAAAATACTGTACAAGTCACAGACACAAAATGCTGTACAAGTCACAGACACAAAATGCTGTACAAGTCACAGACACAAAATACTGTACAAGTCACCGACACAAAATACTGTACAAGTCACAGACACAAAATACTGTACAAGTCACAGACATAAAATACTGTACAAGTCACAGACACAAAATACTGTACAAGTCACAGACACAAAATACTGTACAAGTCACAGACACAAAATACTGTACAAGTCACCGACACAAAATACTGTACAAGTCACCGTCAGATAATGCTGCACACATACAACGATGCAGGTATTCCTGTCGCTGGATATTCTGAAACAAAATGAAAGACAAGTTATGTCAGTGACTCTCACATACTTTTTTCCATGTGGCGCACCTTTCCTTCCACGACAAAACACTAGAGGCAAGTTATTCTCTCAGCTGGATCTCATACACTCTCTCGTTTTCTTTTCCTCTCATCTCCTTTTTGAATCGTCCAGTCTCTGTCACACTGATGCTACAGGTAACTTTTCCTCTCATCTCCTCCTTGAATCGTCCAATCTCTATCACACTGATGCTACAGGTAACTTTTCCTCTCATCTCCTCCTTGAATCGTCCAATCTCTATCACACTGATGCTACAGGTAACTTTTCCTCTCATCTCCTCCTTGAATCGTCCAATCTCTATCACACTGATGCTACAGGTAACTTTTCCTCTCATCTCCTCCTTGAATCGTCCAATCTCTATCACACTGATGCTACAGGTAACTTTTCCTCTCATCTCCTCCTTGAATCGTCCAATCTCTATCACACTGATGCTACAGGTAACTTTTCTTCTCATCTCCTTCTTGACTCGTCCAATCTCTATCACACTGATGCTACAGGTAACTTTTCCTTTCATCTCCTCCTTGAATCTAGATATCTCTGTCACGCTGATGCTACAGGTGACCTTTGCTCTCAACTCCTCTTTATACTTTCGGCAACTTTTTGAACTGCTGATCTGTAACAAGGACAGCACAATCAGTTGAGCTTTACTGTGATAAACTGTTTTCAGGTGGCGTTTAATCAAAGTTACATTTCATCCACACTACTACTGCTATTATTTATATACAGTACTACTCTACCATTACTACTGCTACCACTACTACTACTACTACTACTAACTACTACTACTACTACTACTACTAACTACTACTAGTAAATTTACTACTACTACTACTAGTAAAGTTAATACTACTACTACTACTAAAATCACTACTAATACTACTAAAGCTATTAATACTAAATCTGCTACTACTACTATTAAAGCTACTATTACTACTACTACTAAAAAACAACTGCTACTAAAACTACTACAACTACTACTATTACTAAAGATACTACTACTACTAAAGCTACAATTAATACTGCTAAAGCTACTACTACTACTACTACTACTACTATTACTACTACTATTACTACTACTAAAGCTACCATTAATACTACTAAAGCTACTATTACTACTATTAAAGCTACCATTACCACTATTACTACTACTACTAAAGTTACTACTACTACTAGTACTAAAACTATTACTACTGCTACTTATACTAAAGCTGCTACCTCTAGTACTACTAAAGCTATCATTACTACTACTAAAGCTACTAATACTACCACTATTACTACTAAAACTACTACAACTAAATGTATTACTACTATTACTGCTACTACTACTACTACTACTGCTACTACTAATACTACTACTACTACTAAAGCAAGTACTACTACTACTTAAGCTACTACTACTACTTAAGCTACTACTATTATTATTACTACTACTGCTGCTACTACTACTACTACTACTACTACTACTACTTATCTTATATATCTTATATCCTTCCCGTGCCATTAAACGTCACATAGGGTTCCCAAAGTAGTTCGCCAATTTTTCCTGTCTTCAGCGAGTCTTTCAACCTCATCAAGGGATTTTATGTCTATTAATTTGGCCTCTCTTAACAATGTCCTCTTCAGAGTTTCACGCGGTCTGCCTCTTTTTCTTCAGCCTGTTGTGTTCCACTTGATAGCTTGTTTTGGGATTCTCTGATCATTTCTTCTCATCGCGTGACCAACATATGTCCATCTCCTTTTCCTGATCACCCGTGAGACTGGTTGTTAGTCATCTGTCTTATCTCTGCATTGTTCTTGAATTCGTTCCACTTGATGCCGAGTATTTTCCTTAGGCATTTGTTTTCAAAAGGGTCTAATTTGTTGTCTGTTTCTTTAGTTGTTTTCCAGCTTTCACATGCATAAATGAGGGTGGATATTATATGTGAATTGAATAGTCTTAACTTGGTTTTTGTGCTAATAACTTTTGAATTCCATATGTTCTCAAGATTCTTGAAGATCGATATTACTATTACAGATTCATCAATTACTAATGTTACAATTACTACTCACAACGCTACTTTGCTATTTCATGTAACCAAAGTTGTGATGTGTCTGTAATAAGGTAGTTATGCTCACTGTGTTGTCTAAGATGAACATAGAGAATATAATGACTTTCGGAACTTAGATACCAAAGATAAGATGATTTGTTACTACACAACCGCCACAACAGCCACACGACAGATGCCACAAACAGCCTGTAGTCACATTCCTGGTGTCAGATGACAAGTGTCTGGCCTTGTGATAATGAAAATGTTTAATGTAGAAGAAAACAATCAGTCAGAACTTGATCAGCCGTCCCTCAAAGTTAGCTTCCTTTCTTCTCTTGCCAGCGTGTTCATCTTTAGCCATGTCTTTCTTTCTTCATGACTGTTGATTGATGTGCTGAGACAGAGGAGAGAGAGAGAAAGGAGAGAGAGAGAGAGGAGAGAGAGAGAGGGGAGAGAGAGAGGAGGGGAGAAAGTGAAAGTAGAGAGAAAGAAGAGAGAGAACGAAAAGAGAGGGATAGAGAGAGAGAGAAAGAGAGAGAGAGAGAGAGAGAGAGAGAGAGAGGGAATTTCCGACAAAACTTGGTGAGATGGATGAAGGTAAATCTTATTTGCTGAGTTTGTGAATTTTGCTAGTGTCAGGCGATTGTAGATGATGAGAACAAATAACACAAATTGTAGATGATGAGAACAAACAATACAAATTGTAGATGATGAGAACAAACAACACACATTGTAGATGATGAGAACAAACAACACACATTGTAGATGATGAGAACAAACAACACACATTGTAGATGATGAGAACAAACAACACAAATTGTAGATGATGAGAACAAACAATACAAATTGTAGATGATGAGAACAAACAACACACATTGTAGATGATGAGAACAAACAACACAAATTGTAGATGATGAGAACAAACAACACAAATTGTAGATGATGAGAACAAACAATACAAATTGTAGATGATCAGAACAAACAACACAAATTGTAGATGATGAGAACAGACAATACAAATTGTAGATGATGAGAACAAACAACACAAATTGTAGATGATGAGAACAAACAACACAAATTGTAGATGATGAGAACAAACAATACAAATTGTAGATGATCAGAACAAACAACACAAATTGTAGATGATGAGAACAGACAATACAAATTGTAGATGATGAGAACAAACAACACAAATTGTAGATGATGAGAACAAACAACTTGGAATCAAAGCACATCCTGGACACAGACACTAAGAAAGAGCCTCAAGATGAAAGAACTTGGAAAATCTGAAAACACGTGCAGTAGAAGGTGACCTTGACAGGAAGTCAGTGTAGCCTAGTTGAAGTTAGTGTAGCCTGGTGGAAGTTAGTGTAGCTTCGTAGAATTTAGTGTAGCCTGGTGAAAGTCATTGTAGTTTTGTAGAAGTCAGTGTAGTCTGGTAAAATTCAGTGTAGCCGTGTGGAAGTCAAAGTAGCTTGGTCAAAATCAGTGAAGTCTGGTGGAATTTAACGTAGCTTGATTGAATTCAGTGTATCCTGGTGGAAGTCAGTGAAATCTGATGCAAGTTAGTGTAGCCTAGTGGAAGTCATTGTAACAAGGTGGAATTGATGTAGCGTTGTGGAAGTTAGTGTATCCTGGTGGAATTTAATGTAGGATGGTGAAGTTAATGTAGTCTCCTGGAAGTAAGGGTTGTCTGGTGGAAGTTAATATATCCTTTTGGAAGTCAGGCCAGCCTTGTGGAAGTCTGGTGGAAATCAGTGTAGCCTGTTTGAAGTCGATGTAGCCTGGTGGAAGTTAATGTAACCTGGGGAATGTTATTGTAGCTTTGCTGAAGTCAGTGTAGCCCGCTAAAGTATATCTAACCTGGTAGAAGTCACTGTAGCCTGGTGGAAGTCAGTGTTACCTGTTGTAATTCATTGTAACGTGGTGAAAGTTAGTGTAGCCTGGTAGATGTTAGTGTAGTGAAAGTCAATGTAGTCTGGTGGAAGTTAGTGTAGATTGGTGGATGTCAGTGTGTACTGGTGGAAGTTAGTCTAGAATGGTGGATGTCAGAGTGTACTGGTGGAAGTTAGTGTAGCTTGGTGGATGTCAGTGTGTACTGGTGGAAGTTAGTCTAGATTGGTGGATGTCAGAGTGTACTGGTGGAAGTTAGTGTAGATTGGTAGAAGTCAGTGTAGCCTGATAGAAGTTAGTGTAACCTGGTGGAAATTAGTTTAGCTTAGTGGAAGTTAGCACAGCCTGGTGGAAGTTAGTGTAGCCTGTGGAAATCGGTGTAGAGTGGTGAATGTTAGTTTAGCCTAGTTTTAGTCAATGTAGCCTGATCGAAGTCAGGGTAACCTGGTAGAAGTCAATGTAGCGTGGTGGAAGTCAGTGGAGCGTGGACATTAGAAACACAAAGCAAGAAGTTTAGACACATTCTTTCTTGAATGTTTACTCAGGACTAGAGACTTGGAAATTTAAGATTAGTGACTTGCGTTTTCCGATAAGATGAGCATAGAATTAGGTAAATATGTTCGTTGGTAAGATTAGCATAGAATTAGGCAAGTGTGTTTGTTGGTAAGATGAGCATAGAATTAGGTAAGTGTGTTTGTTGGTAAGATTAGCATAGAATTAGGTAAGTGTGTTTGTTGGTAAGATGAGCACAGAACATTCTGAATAATTCAGCAACAATTTCTACCCATGATGTTCTGATGTTCTTTATCTGGCAGTCTACTAATCATTGTTCTACAAAAGATAAAAAAGAAGATAGAGTGAGAAATACAGTGAGTAATGAATATTTACGAGGGGTGATTGATAAGTTCTCGGCATACGGTACAACGGATTATTTGTGGACAACTGTTTTGAGTTATTTTTCAAAATAGTCTCCTTGCATGTTTATGCACTTAGTCCAGTGATCCTGGAGCATACGGATTCCTTCTTTGTAAAAGTCAGCATCTTGTGCAAGTAGAAAGTGGTCTACAGCATGAATGACGTCATCATCTGAAGCAAATTTGCGACCACTCAGCCGATTTTTGAATTTCGGAAGAAGAAGAAGAAGACATAATGAAGCTTTATTCAGAGACTGGTCACTTCCACTTGGTATAATGAAGTGACAGATTGTGACAGCATGAATTAATCAATGGCCTGACAGTGAGTACACTCGCGCGTGCTAGCAACAGGCGATCACTTGCTCCAAGTCCGGACTACAATAACGAGAACTCGTGCCAACGTAAGCGGACATTCCTGGCGTTTTCCGGCTGTCGGTCCGGCTATTGTTCCCGTGTAAACGGATGAAATCACCGGGAGGTTTTCTCTTGACATGGGAGACAACTTGTTTGCTTGGTAAACATCACTCACAGTCCCATCTTTGTATAATCGCATTTGTCAGAGATCTATGTGAACCGTCAGGGATAGAGAGATCTCTGTGCTACATCAGGGGAGAGAGAGATATATGTGCTATATCAGGGAGAGAGAGATGTGTGTGCTATATCAGGGGAGAGATCTCTGCGCTATATCAAGGAAGAGAGATCTCTGCGCTATATCAGGGGAGATTATCTCTGTGCTATATCAGGGGAAGAGAGATCTCTGTGCTATATCCAAGTGAAAGAGATATCTATGCTATATCAGGGATAGAGTGATAAATATGCTATTTCAGGGGGAGAGAGATTTTTCTGGTATATCAGGGAGAGAGATATCTCTGTGGTATATCAGGAAGAGAGATATCTGCGCTATATAAGGGAGAGAGAGAGATCTGTATGCTATATCGGGTGGAGAAAAATCTTTGTGCTATATCGGGGGAGAAATATGTGTGCTATGTCAGGGAGGAGATATATCTGTACTATATCATTGGAAAAGATATCTATGTGCTATATCAGGGATAAGGAGATCTATGTGCTATATCGGGAGGAAAGAGATGTCTGTGCTATATCAAGGGAGAGATGTCTGTGCTATATCAGAGGAGAGAAATTTATCTGGTATATCAGGGAGAGAGATATCTGCGCTATATCAGCGTGAGAGATCTCTGTGCTGTATCAGTGGGAGAGAGATCTCTTTGTTATATCAGGTAGAGAGAGATGTCTGTGCTATATCAGGGGGGAGAAATCTCTGTGATACGTCAGGGTGAGATAGGTCTCTATGCTATATCAAGGGGAGAGAGATCTCTGTGCTATATTAGGGGAGAGAGATGTCTCTGCTATATCAGGAATATATATATCTCTATGCTATATCAGGGAGAGAGATGCCTGTGCTATATTATAGTGAGAGGTGCATGTGGTATATCAGAGTGAGAGATGCCTATGCTATATCAGAGTGAGAGATATGTGTGCTATGACAGAATGAGAGATGTGTGTGCTTTGGTAGAGTGAGAGATATTTATCTTATGTCTTCAATCAGTCGTATTCCCGCCGTGCCAGTACAGGATAAAACTGAAATAACCGGCACAACTTTAAAATTTTGTACAGCTTAGGGGAGCTAAGATTGCAATTATCAGGACAACCATAGGGGAGCTAAGATTGAAATTATCAGGACAACCATAGGGGAGCTAAGATTGAAATTATCAGGACAACCATAGGGGAGCTAAGAATGTAGTTATCAGGACAACCATAGGGGAGCTAAGATTGAAATTATCAGGACAACCATAGGGGAGCTAAGAATGTAGTTATCAGGACAACCATAGGGGAGCTAAGAATGTAGCTATCAGGAGAACCATAGGGGAGCTAAGAATGTAGTTATCAGGACAACCATAGGGGAGCTAAGAATGTAGCTATCAGGACAACCATAGGGGAGCTAAGATTGAAATTATCAGGACAACCATAGGGGAGCTAAGAATGTAGTTATCAGGACAACCATAGGGGAGCTAAGATTGAAATTATCAGGACAACCATAGGGGAGCTAAGAATGTAGTTATCAGGACAACCATAGGGGAGCTAAGAATGTAGCTATCAGGAGAACCATAGGGGAGCTAAGAATGTAGTTATCAGGACAACCGTAGCGGAGCTAACATTAACTATAGGTAAGCTAAGATTCTAGTTATCAGGACAACCATAGGGGATCTAAGATTGTAATTATCAGGACAGTTATATGGGAGCTAAGATTGTAATTATTAGGACAATCCACACAGTCAAACAGGCACTATAACCATAGACCTCACTGCTCATATACTGACAGGCTCCTAGAAGCCATAACACATGACCCCACAGCCCATATACTGACAGTCTCCTAGACACTATAACCCTCGACCCCACAGCTCATATACTGACAGTCTCCTAAACGCTATAACACATGACCCCACAGCTCATATACTGACAGTCTCCTAGACACTATAACCCTCGACCCCACAGCTCATATACTGACAGTCTCCTAGAAGCTATAACACATGACCCCACAGCTCATATACTGACAGTCATCTAGACACTATAACCCTCGACCCCACAGATCGTGTACAGATGCTATGTTGGATAAAAGAGCATAACCGAATGGTTAATGATGTGCGTATACTGATGTGCTTTCATTGATGTGCTTACACTGATGTGCTTTCATTGATGTGCTTACACTGATGTGGTGTAACTGGCTTGTCAGTTACCTTATGACACAGAAGTTGACATATAAAACTACCTTCCTATATCATCCGTTCCCCATGTTTGTAAAGTTGTCTGCTATAACACTGTGCCCATGTTTATAAATTTGTCTTCCATAAGACGCTCTCCATGTTTATATCTTTGTCTTCTATAACACGTTCCCCATGTTTCTGATATTAGCTTTTATAACACGTTCCCCATGTTTCTGATATTAGCTTATATAACACGCTCCCCATGTTTATGAAACTGGCTTATATAATACGCTCCCCATGTTTATGAAACTGGCTTATATAATACGCTCCCCATGTTTATGAACCTAGCTTATATAATACGGTCCCCATGTTTATGAAACTATCTTATTTAAACCGCTCCCCATGTTTATGAAACTGTCTTATTTAAACCGCTCCCCATGTTTATGAAACTATCTTATTTAAACCGCTCCCCATGTTTCTGATATTAGCTTTTATAACACGTTCCCCATGTTTCTGATATTAGCTTTTATAACACGCTCCCCATGTTTCTGATATTAGCTTTTATAACACGTTCCCCATGTTTCTGATATTAGCTTTTATAACACGTTCCCCATGTTTCTGATATTAGCTTTTATAACACGTTCCCCATGTTTCTGATATTAGCTTTTATAACACGTTCCCCATGTTTCTGATATTAGCTTTTATAACACGTTCCCCATGTTTCTGATATTAGCTTTTATAACACGTTCCCCATGTTTCTGATATTAGCTTTTATAACACGTTCCCCATGTTTCTGATATTAGCTTTTATAACACGCTCCCCATGTTTATGAAACTAGCTTATATAACACGCTATCAAGTGCCGGAGGTTCTGTCTTAGACTGATTTAGGAAGAAAAAACACAATCGTCCTGTCCTAGTCCAGACTGATATCTGTCATTTAGACTCCACATCCTAATGCGCCTGTAGATGATTCTTACGGGGAGATAATCAGGCCAAACTAACAGGGAGATAATCAAATAAAAGTGACAGGGATATAATCAAGCAATAATTACAGGGAGATATTAAAGAACTAGCTAAAGGGAGAAAATAAAGTCCGAAATGGCAATAATTGATCAATAAATAGAAGGAGATAGTCTAACAATAGACACCAGGAGATAATCAATCAACAGATAGAAGGAAACAGTCAAAGAAATAACTACAGGGAGATAATCAATCAATAGATAGAAGGAAACAGTCAAAGAAATAACTACAGGGAGATAATCAATCAACAGATAGAAGGAAATAGTCAAAGAAATAACTACAGGGAGATAATCAAGAAACAGAAGGAGATAAGCAAGCAGTAACTGAAGGGGAGTTACAGACGTAAATGACAAATTAACAGGGAGATAATCAATCTTATCTTATCTTATATCTTATCTTATATCCTTACCGTGCCGTTAAACGTCACATAGGGCTCGCAAAGTAGTTCGCCAATTTTAGATAATCAGTACGTAAGTAAAATAATCAGTTGTTAGGAGCCAGGAGAATTTGTATCCCAGTAAAGTTTATATTTGGGTACTTGACATAAACAGCTTTATCTACACGCATTACAGTACCACCAAGCCACCATCGTCATCTTTTTCATCGATCTTTTTAGAAACTGAGTCTACTTAGTAGATGACACTGTGACAATCTACAGGCGGCTGTGATGTCGGATATAGAGTGATATTTTCTGGCTTGCAGACAAGAGGAAAGCAGAAAAACTTCAGACAGATAATAGAATATAAAAGTAAACGTGTTAAAATGAACAAATGTAAGAAAACCAACATTGCAATGTAAGAAAACAATTAAAATGTAATATTTTAATGTAGGAAAATACACAATCCAAATATAAATTAATATACTCTATAGTAATATAGGAAATACTGTCATAGAACAGAATATGTTGTATAGTAAGATACGAAATATTGTCATGGGACAAAATATACTGTATAGTAATATAATAAATATTGTCATGGGACAGAATATACTGTATAGTAAAAAAATATTATAATGAGACAGAATATACTGTATAGTAATATAATAAATACTGTCATGTGACAGAACATACTGTACAGTAATGTAAGACATATTGTCATGGGACAGAATATACTGGATAATAAAAACAATTGTCATGCGACAGAATATACTGTATAGTAAAATATAAATATTGCCTTGGGACAGAATATACTGTATAGTAAAAAATATTGTCATGGAACAGAGTATAGTAAAAAATATTGTCATGGAACAGAATAATGGCTAAAGGAATGATACTAAGTCCAGGCATTTCTCAGTCACACAATCAGTGGTGTACTTTAGTGGTGTACAATCAGTGGTGTACTATAGTGGTACACAATCAGTGATATACAGTGTTGTACTATAGTGGTATACAATCAGTGGTATACAATCAAAGGTGTACAATCAGTGGTATACAGTGTTGTACTATAGTGGTATACAATCAGTGGTATACAATGTTGAACTATAGTGGTATACAATCAGTGGTATACGGTGTTGAATTATAGTGGTATACAATCAGTGGTATACAGTGTTGTACTATAGTGGTATACAATCAGTGGTATACGGTGTTGAACTATAGTGGTATACAATCAGTGGTATACGGTGTTGAATTATAGTGGTATACAATCAGTGGTATACGGTGTTGTACTATAGTGGTATACAATCAGTGGTATACAATCAATGGTGTACTATAGTGGTATACACTCAGTGGTGTACAATCAGCTGTGTACAATCATAATGCTAGTGGACTGAGATAGACAGAAATAATTTGAGGGGAGGGGTTCAAATAGCCAGGGTACGAAATTGTGAAGGACAGAGTCTATGCAAGTGTGACAGACAGGCAGACAAAAAAAGACAGACAGACTAGGTAGGTGGGTGGATAGGTAGGTAGGTAGGTAGGAAGGTAGGCAGGTAGGTGGGTAGGGAAGAAGGAAGGTAGGAAGGTAGGTAGGTAGGCAGGTAGGAAGGTAGGTGGGTAGGAAGGTAGGTAAGTAGGTAGATATGTAGGAAGGTGGGCAGGTAGGTGGGTAGGGAAGTAGGAAGGTAGGTAGGTAGGTAGGAAGGTGGGTAGGAAGATAGGCAAGTAGGTGGGTAGGAAGATAGGCAAGTAGGTGGGTAGGAAGATAGGCAAGTAGGTAGGTAGGAAGATAGGCAAGTAGGTGGGTAGGAAGATAGGCAAGTAGGTAGGAAGGTAGGAAGGTAGGAAGGTAGGAAGATAAGCAAGTAGGTGGGTAGGTAGGAAGGTAGGAAGGTAGGAAGGTAAGAAGATAGGCAAGTAGGTGGGTAGGAAGATATTCAAGTAGGTGGGTAGGTAGGAAGGTAGGAAGGTAGGAAGATAGGCAAGTAGGTGGGTAGGTAGGAAGGTAGGAAGGTAGGAAGATAGGCAAGTAGATGGGTAGGTAAGAAGGTAGGAAGGTAGGAAGATAGGCAAGTAGGTGGGTAGGTAGGAAGGTAGGAAGGTAAGAAGATAGGCAAGTAGGTGGGTAGGAAGATAGGCAAGTAGGTGGGTAGGAAGATAGGCAAGTAGGTGGGTAGGTAGGAAGGTAGGAAGGTAGGAAGGTAGGAAGGTAGGAAGATAGGCAAGTAGGTGGGTAGGTAGGAAGGTAGGAAGGTAGGAAGATAGGCAAGTAGGTGGGTAGGTAGGAAGGTAGGAAGATAGGCAAGTAGGTGGGTAGGTAGGAAGGTAGGAAGATAGGCAAGTAGGTGGGCAGGAAGATAGGCAAGTAGGTGGGTAGGGAGGAAGGTAGGTGGGTAGCTGGGTGGGTGGATGGATGGACAGACAGACAGACAGACACTGAAGAACTGGGCACACAGGTCAGTCTGATATTCTTCTCTTTATCATCGAATTGTTTCTCTGCTCCAAGTTCTCCTACATCACATAGTACACATATCTTAGTTATGCATATAACAAGATCGATTAAGTTTGAAATAACAAAACTGAAATAACAAACCTTTCATCCGCATCCACACACTCAGTGCAGGAAATAACTACAAACATGTAACAAAGCTACTCTCCCAGTCTTACACATCCATGAACATGTACCAAACTACTTTGTAGCAGAAGTCAGTACACGAACATTTACATCCAGTTCATGTTCATGAATGTGTAAGACTGGGAGAGTAGCTTTGTTACATGTTTGTAGTTATTTCCTGCACTGAGTGTGTGGATGCGGATGAAAGGTTTGTTATTTCAGTTTTGTTATTTCAAACTTAATCGATCTTATTCTAAAGCTCTTTCTGTTAGTGTTCGTAAAGCATAAATGGCATTGTGTGTTCCCTTTCCTTCAACAAATCCAAACTGTTCATCTGCTATTTCCATTTTTATCTTTTTCCTTGTTCTTCTCATAATTATTCTCAGAAGTAGCTTTGTTATGTGACATGAGAGTCTAATAGTCCTGTGGTCATCACATTCCTTTGCACCTGGTTTCTTTGGTAGTGCTATAAACGTGGATTTGATCAGGTCACTGGGAATATAACCACTGTTGTAAATGTCATTCAGTAACTTAGTTATTATTTTTATTCCTGTCTCCTCTAGTGCCTCTATTTCTTCTATTGTTATATTATCAGGCCCAGTCGCTTTTCCTTTCTTCATGTGTTTGATGGCATCTATGATTTCATCTTCAAGTATTGTTGGTCCATCACAGTTTTCAGTATTTGGTGTTAATTCTGGTCTTTCTCCTCCATATAGCTCACCGATATACTCTGTCCACCTGTCCACAATGTCTTCTTTTCCCATTAACATTTTACCTTCTTTCGATTTCAGGCATCCTGTGGTATATTTTGTTTTCCTGCCTGTGAGTTCATTAATTCGTTTGTGCATGTTTTTGCTGTCTTTAATATGAGAGTCCTCTATCTGTCTGCACTGTTCATTTAACCACACTTCTTTTGCTTCTCTGCATTTGCGTCTTATTTCTTTATTTATCTTGTTATATTTTTTCTCGTTATTTTTCTCCTCCTCCTCTTGTCCATCAGTCCTAAGATGTCGTCTGTCATCCATTTATTTTTAGGGGCTTCTTTTTTTGGTGGTATTATCTCCTTAACAGTTTGGTGGATAGAATCTCTTAACATTTCCCATTGTTCATCTATACTATTTATCTTTGCTATTGCATTGTATCTATTTGTTATAATAACTTTGTATTGTTCTCTCAGTTCTTGGTCATTTTTAAGAAGTTCTGTATTCACTTTGATGTTTCTCACTTTTCTGCCTGCTTTCTATAGTTTTATTCTAACTTTTCCACAGAGTGGATCATGGTCACTATTGCAGTCATCTCCTGGCATGGTTTTTGTTGTCAGTAATGCATTGCGGAATCGTTTGTTGATTAATATGTAGTCTATCTGGTTAAAAGGCTTTTTGTCTGGACTGCACCACGTTGCCAGTCTTCGAGGATGTTGTTTAAACCAGGTGTTTCCTACAACCATGCTGTGTATTCTTCCCCATTCAATTAATTTATAACCTCTGTCATTCCTCTCCCCCAGTCCATAGTCACCAACGATGTCTGAAGTTCTTCCTTAACCAACTTTGGCACTAAAATCTCCCATGACTATGGTAACTTCATGTGACTTTGTGAGTTTTAGTGCTGTCTCTATGTCATTATAAAATAGCTGTACATCTTCTTCAGAGCTTTCAGATGTTGGAGCGTACACTTGTATAATATTTATGTTTATTGGTTGTCCTTTCAGTTGGGCTAGCAGGACTCTGTCCGAGATGTTCAAATATCCTACAATTGTCCTTGCTGTTTGTTCATCAAATATAATTCCTACTCCTCGTTCATGTTTCTCACTTCCTGAATATATTATTGTATATTTATCAGAGTTTATCTTCCCTGTACCTGTCCATCTAACTTCACTCATTCCTAATATGTTGATCTTCATCCTTTCCATTTCCATCTTTACATTTTCTAATTTTCCAGCCTGGAATAAAGTTCTAATATTCCATGTTTCTATTTTGAACTTGTTAGTTTTGCCACCAGTAGCTTGATGACGATCTGGCCTCACCTGTGGCTCGTGAGCTGCCCTACCGGACGAGGCTGTTCCAGAGGAACATCCATTAACGTCATTCATGATGAATCGATTATTCTGTTTAAGCATAACTATTCTTGGAAACTACAACAGTGGTTTCCCGTTGCCTTCTGTCGGTTTGTGTACGGACTCTCCGCTAGCCTTTGGACTCCCTGTCCTACTCGCAAGGCAGCGGGAGGAGAGGTTTTAAGGCGCCTCTGACTCGCCTGGTATTCCCTTCACTGAGCACCTGAGGCACTTTATAGGAGTAGTAGAGCCACCTACTACCCCACCTCGCTCTCTGAGTCTACCGCCAGTTGGTCCGCGCCTGCTTATAACTCATTATTCACAGGGATCCTCCATATCTGGAGGACTTTCACCATCCGCCACCTGTGACGCGCTGGGTTGGGGATGGTCGCCCCAGCTTTACCTAGCACTATTTATACATCCACTATTTATATACGTGCCACTATTTATACATACCACTGTTTATGCATAGCACTATTTATACATGCCATTATTTACATATCCCACTATATATAGATGCCATATTTATACATGCCACTATTCATAGACTCTATTATTTATACATAGCACTATTTATACATGCCTCTGTTTATACATACAGTTCTTTATAGATGCTACTATTTATACTTTATACTATTTATAGATGTCACTAGTGTAACAGAATTCCTTAATTTTGGAATTCTGTTCTTTTATTTAACTTTATAGGGGAATTAACCAGGGATGTATTTGGTAGATTGACGTACTGGTTAGCGCCCTTAGTTATTTTTTTATAATACAAGTCAACTATATGTCAGTTTTGTCACGTTGAAAGCCATTTCCTGTCATGTCTAGGCATGCGATATTTTACAGTTAACTACAGTTAGTTATGACATATTTGTTTAATTCGTTATTTTTAGTTACAGAAAAGCTTAAAATAGGATTGTTATTTTTAGTTTATTGTCCAGGGTCATAAACTGGTAATTTTTGCATAGATGGAGATTTTAGGCAGAAATGTTTTAATCACGATTTATGTCTTACGCGAGACAAAATCTACGGGAAGATTTAGGAGTAGGAATTGTAGTTCATATTTAAGGACCAAACTCTTACGTAGGATTATGATAAGGGTTAGTTTGGTCAGTAGGTTGAGATTCATTATGATTGTAAATTCATTATGTAGAGTTCGACTGAGAAGTATGTTTTAGATAAGATGCTAGGATGGGATCTGTTAGTTTGGTTTTCTATCCTCATGGATCCAGTGTGTAAATTTCTGATGCAGCTACGAGTTGTTAGAAATAGTTTGTAACTGAAGAAATGTGAATTAGTTCTTCTGAGACTGTTGAAGACTTTAAGTCCGATACTTTTGGTGATGTTAAGTTGTATATAAGGATCCATGTAATTTTCAGTGAGCTAGTAAGTTGGCTCTTATTCCATCATGTTGAATGCCTGTTTTTCCTAGCTGAGAGTAGTGACTGTTGCCCACTCCCTCCCTACATGGCGAACTAGTTCTCGTCTGGAGAGGAGTTTGATTGTTCATCTGTTTACTCAGTTTATTGCTACATCCTCGCTTATTCACCACTCATTTTTCTCATAATAAATGTGTGTAATTACTATTATCAATTGAGTGTTAGTGGTTCTCAACCCGTTAAGGTGTGTTCGTTCTCAGTTACACATTAAAATTCCTCAGATGTAATCAGTAGATAGAGTAAGAAAAAGTTGTACAGTTTATCACTTGGTTGGCGGCTTTACACAATTAGGAAGTAAATTAATTAGTGCCGTGTCTTGATACATACCATACTATACCATTCTATTTTATTAGTTACAGATGCCACTATTTCTAGACACTAATATTTATAGATACCACTATTTATACATGCTGTTATTTATAGATTATAATATTTATACATGGCACTATTTATATATCAACTATTTATACGTACCACTATTTCTATATACCACTATTTCTACATACTACTATTTATAGATGCCACTATTTCTACATACAACTATGTATAGATGCCACTATTTCTACATACTACTATTTATAGTGCCACTAGTTATCGTTGCCATTATATATGCATCCACTATTTATACATACGATTATTTATACATGCCATTATTTTTAGATTCCACTAGTTATAGATGCCACTATTTATGCTTACTACTATTTATAAATGCCACTATTTATGCTTACTACTATTTATAAATGCCACTGTTTATAGAGTCACTATTTATAGATGTCACTAGTTATAGATGCCACTATTTATATATACCACTAGTTATACACACCACTAGTTATACATGCCATTATTCTTAGATTGCAATAGTTACACATACCACGTTTTATAGATGACACTATTTATAGATGTCACTAGTTATAGATGCCACTATTTATATATACCACTAGTTATACACACCACTAGTTATACATGCCATTATTCTTAGATTGCAATAGTTACACATACCACGTTTTATAGATGACACTATTTATAGATGACACTATTTATACATGCCACTATTTATAGAGCCACTAGTTATAGATGCAACTATTTCTTGTCTTGTCTTGTCCTTCCTCATTTACTGTTAGGTGTAGAGGTGAAGTACAATTGTCTCCCAGTGGCTCGCCTGTTGGCTTCGTACATTGAGATGTTCATGGATTCTGCTATACCATCGGTCCATCGTTTGCATGGGCGGCCCCCTCCTCTGCCTTTGTGTGGTCTGTAAAACATTGCTGTCTGTGGTACACGTTCTGTTGGTAGTCATGATACACGACCGAACCATTTTATTTGCTTTTTAAAAAAATATAGTTCAGAACTATTTCCAATTGACACTATTTATTCATGCCATTATTTATAAAGTAAGTACAGCATTTGAAATCCTCAAGAACGTGATACTTCTGATATCTTGGAATTTCTATCCAAGTATCATAATGATATGTTTTGGTAGATTTATTTATTTGGTTTATTAATAAATAAATCATTCACCAGTCACTTGTAACATTTACCAGTCACTTGTCACGTCACATTTACGAGTCACTTGTCACATTCACCAGTCACTTGTCCCATTCACCAGTCACTTGTCACATTCACCAGTCACTTATCACATGTGAGATGAAGAGATATCACGGAAACAAGAAAGTCGCAGTTTAGTCTGTGAAAATTCAAATGATTATGTATTAACACTTTTGTAGAGAAATAAAAACGCGGTAGATCTTGGTGTAATAAATGCTAGAAGGTCAAGTCTAAAAGTAACCGCAGCTCAAGGGACGTAACCATTGAAAAAACATATGAAAGACTTAGATTCGCCCTGGAGTCTTTTCATATTTCCTCCACCGTGTCGTCCAAGTGTCATCAAGAGTTGTTAGTTATTTTATGTTCAGTTATTTTCCTGCTATGACTCCATTAAACTCCTCGCTGTTTGGCCATGTTTAACTCTTGTCTTCTGCACCACTTTTATATTTTCTAGACGGTCTTATGCTGTGCCGTCTGGTGTGCCAAGTCTGGTGTGCCACGTGTGTGTACGTTAAAACAGCCGCAGAAAGAAGTGAAAGCAGGAACATCATACTCCGATACGTCGGCCTGCTGGAATAGAGATTAGTACATATTCTAGGGTAGTGGAGCCTATTTCTTGAGTTTGTAAGGAGTTAAAGCAACTTCGTCGCCTACTTCATTTAGTTTCTGTATACTTCTGTAGTTACAACATTTTGAGTTATCTATATCTTGTACACATAGCATGAACATATATTGTGAACAGATATCCTGGTGAGCACTTAGTTCATGAGACGTGACTGACTGATCAGGGCAGAAAGAAACCAGGCCCAGTGCCGGAGTTTTACATCCAAGCAAGGCTCCACTTGTAAGTTCCAGGAGATTGAGTCCAGTATTACTTCTTGTCTTGAGTCCAGCATTACTTCTTGTCTTGGCCGGATTTCCTGTGATATAACGGTGGCTTGTGCTCCCCAAGCTGCTCAAATCCCGTAATCCCTTTCAAAAGTCCTACCTCATGCTCAGACTGTGCCCAAATTACTGTCCTTCCATGAACATCTTACAGGAGAGAGAGGAAGTGAGAGTTACTATCAATGTGGTGTTAGTAAACTTGATACAACTAGGGCGGCTCTCTTTGTCTGCCCTGTGTATATGTGTTTTCATCTCAATTGTCACATTTTGTATCATGTATATGTAGACGTTTTGTATCATGCATATGTAGACGTTTTGTATCATGCATATGTAGACGTTTTGTATCATGTATATGTAGACTTTTTGTATCATGCATATGTAGACGTTTTGTATCATGCATATGTAGCCGTTTTGTATCATGTATATGTAGACGTTTTGTATGGTGTATATGTAGACGTTTTGTATCATGCATATGTAGCCGTTTTGTATCATGTATATGTAGACGTTTTGTATGGTGTATATGTAGACGTTTTGTATCATGTATATGTAGACGTTTTGTATCATGCATATGTAGACGTTTTGTATCATGTATATGTAGACGTTTTGTATCATGCATATGTAGCCGTTTTGTATCATGTATATGTAGACGTTTTGTATGGTGTATATGTAGACGTTTTGTATCATGTATATGTATGTACACTTTTAGAGATTTCTCTTGCACAGAATTTTTGAAACTGCTTCAACTGACTTACCATCACCGTCATGGAATGTGTGATCGTGATGTTCAGATGTTGAACCATGACCTGACGTGATGTTGAGATGTTGAACCATGACCTGACGTGATGTCCAGATGTTGAACCATGACCTGTTGTGATGTTCAGATGTTGAACTATAACCTGACGTGATGTTGAGATGTTGAACCATGACCTGACGTGATGTTGAGATGTTGAACCTTGACTTGACGTGATGTTGAGATGTTGAACCTTGACTTGACGTGATGTTGAGATGTTGAACCTTGACTTGACGTGATGTTGAGATGTTGAACCTTGACCTGACGTGATGTTGAGATGTTGAACCTTGACCTGACGTGATGTTGAGATGTTGAACCATGACCTGACGTGATGTTGAGATGTTGAACCTTGACTTGACGTGATGTTGAGATGTTGAACCTTGACGTGACGTGATGTCCAAAGTGCTTGTTTACCTGTGGACGCCAACTTCAGATTAGCAAAAGTATTTTCTTGTCTACTGTCCATGTTTACAGTGGAACAATATTTTCTTGTCTACTGTCCATGTTTACAGTGGAACAATATTTTCTTGTCTACTGTCCATGTTTACAGTGGAACAATATTTTCTTGTCTACTGTCCATGTTTACAGTGGAACAATATTTTCTTGTCTACTGTCCATGTTTACAGTGGAACAATATTTTCTTGTCTACTGTCCATGTTTACAGTGGAACAATATTTTCTTGTCTACTGTCCATGTTTACAGTGGAACAATATTTTCTTGTCTCCTGTCCATGTTTACAGTGGAACAATATTTTCTTGTCTACTGTCCATGTTTACAGTGGAACAATATTTTCTTGTCTACTGTCCATGTTTACAGTGGAACAATATTTTCTTGTCTACTGTCCATGTTTACAGTGGAACAATATTTTCTTGTCTACTGTCCATGTTTACAGTGGAACAATATTTTCTTGTCTACTGTCCATGTTTACAGTGGAACAATATTTTCTTGTCTACTGTCCATGTTTACAGTGGAACAATATTTTCTTGTCTCCTGTCCATGTTTACAGTGGAACAATATTTTCTTGTCTACTGTCCATGTTTACAGTGGAACAATATTTTCTTGTCTACTGTCCATGTTTACAGTGGAACTTTTATCTTCATTTTCTCTACGACCACCCCAGACAAAGACCAGGGCAGGGCGCAGAGAAAGAAAGTATCTGTCCAGAAATACCCCGAATCTGAAACATAAAAGAGGGCTGATAGACTCAAGGGTGAGCTACAGACAGGAATATTTTGAAAAGTGAGCGTTTAACTGACTTTACGCCAAGAAGTGAGTTTGTTTCTGGTGTAATTCTCAGAAATGGTGCCCAAGTCACGTGATCTACATAACTTGGCCAGGTCACATCTGGCCTCAGGCCCCACATTTTTAAGAGATAAAATATAATTTATGACCTAGTTAAAAAAATCATAAATAAATAAATAAAACTTAGAGATCTCAAAACATCTGCTCGTGTGGCCATAGAAAACTGGAATACAAGTTCACATGATCTTTCAGTTTGTCCAAGCAATTTGTCTAATTGAATCTTCCAGCCATCTCGCTCTATGCAGACATAAAACTTTCTACTATGATTATGTTCACAGCAACAGCAACTACAAGCTATGGAAGACAAATGGTCCAGAAACAACGCCCCAGAGACACGAAAAACTTGCCTAATAAGAATTCCTGTCTATTTTTGCTGATATTTTTGTGCGAGGGAATTGAGATGGCTTCATGTAGATCAGCTTTCTAATTCCACAAATGTCGAACTTTTGTTACGTGGGCTGCTAGAACATTACGGGGCCACATCATTACAGCATTAATATTTTGTTTACTGGGCCACCTCATTACAGCATTAACATTTTGTTTTACTGGGCCACCTCATTACAGCATTAACATTTTGTTTTACTGGGCCACCTCATTACAGCATTAACATTTTGTTTTATTGGGCCACCTCATTACAGCATTAACATTTTGTTTTACTGGGCCACCTCATTACAGCATTAACATTTTGTTTTACTGGGCCACCTCATTACAGCATTAACATTTTGTTTACTGCAGTGGCTTTGTGTGAGTTTTGTATATTTAGTTCTATATTCGCGTATACCTTTAGTTTTATATACACTTATATCTTTAGTTTATATACACTTATCTTATACTTATCTTACACTCTTAACAATGTCCTCTTCAGAGTTTCACGCGGTCTGCCTCTTTTTCTTTGGCCTGTTGTGTTCCACTTGATAGCTTGTTTTGGAATTCTCTGATCATTTCTTCTCATCGCGTGACAACATATGTCCATCTCCTTTTCCTGATCACCCATGAGACTGCTTGTTGTTCAGTCATCTGTCTTATCTCTGCATTGTTCTTGAATTCGTTCCACTTGATGCCGAGTATTTTCCTTAGGCATTTGTTTTCACAAAGAGTCTAATTTCTTGTCTGTTTCTTTACTTGTTTTCCAGCTTTCGCATGCATAAATGAGGGTGGATATTACATTTGAATTGAGTAGTCTTAACTTGGTTTTTGTGCTTATAACTTTTGAATATCATATGTTCTCAAGGTTCTTGAAGATTAATGGTTCTTATACACTTATACTTATAGTTTTATATAAACTTATACCTTTAGTTCTATATACACTTATAGTTTTATATACACTTATACCTTTAGTTTTATATAAACTTATACCTTTAGTTTTATATACACTCAAACCTTTAGTTTTATATACACTCATACCTTTAGTTCTAGATACACTTATAGTTTTATATACAATTATACTTTTAGTTTTATATACACTAATACCTTTAGTTCTGTATATACTTATAGTTCTATATACACTTATATTTTTAGTTTTATATACACTCATACCTTTAGTTCTAGATACAATTATACTTTTATATACACTTATATTTTTAGTTTTATATACACTCATACCTTTAGTTCTACACACGCTAATACCTTTAGTTTTACATACACTTATACTTTTAGTTTTATATACACTCATACCTTTAGTTCTACATACACTTATACATTTAGTTTTATATAAACTTATACCTTTAGTTCTACATACACTTATACATTTAGTTTTATATAAACTTATACCTTTAGTTCTACATACACTTATACATTTAGTTTTATATAAACTTATACCTTTAGTTCTACATACACTTATATATTTAGTTTTATATAAACTTATACCTTTAGTTCTACATACACTTATACATTTAGTTTTATATAAACTTATACCTTTAGTTCTACATACACTTATACATTTAGTTTTATATATACTTATACCTTTAGTTCTACATACACTTATACATTTAGTTTTATATATACTTAGACCTTTAGTTCTACATACACTTATAACTTTAGTTTTACATACACTTAGAACTTTAGTTTTACATACACTTATAACTTTAGTTTTACATACACTTATAACTTTAGTTTTACATACACTTATAACTTTAGTTTTACATACACTTATAACTTTAGTTTTACATACACTTATAACTTTAGTTTTACATACACATATAACTTTAGTTTTACATACACATATAACTTTAGTTTTACATACACTTATAACTTTAATTTTACATACACTTATAACTTTAGTTTTACATAAATTTGTACCCGAAAACTGTTGGTGTCTTTCTTGGGAGGAGTATCTGTAAGTGAAGTAAGTAATCAGTCGGAAGAATACCCCACAGATTGAGAAGAAGCACGCAGAGAAATGAACTCAAAATAGTTTACGTCTGTAAGGCTACCACATACCACCTATCTCATACCACATACCACCTATCTCATACCACATACCACCTATCTCATACCACATACCACCTATCTCATACCACATACCACCTATCTCATACCACATACCACCTATCTCATACCACATACCACCTATCTCATACCACATACCACCTATCTCATACCACATACCACCTATCTCATACTACTTATCTCATATCTCATATCACATATACCATGCCACGTACCACCTATCTCATACTACTTATCTCATATCTCATATCACATATCACAAATACCATGCCACGTACCACCTATCTCATACTACTTATCTCATATCTCATATCACATATCACAAATACCATGCCACGTACCACCTATCTCATACTACTTATCTCATATCTCATATCACATATCACAAATACCATGCCACGTACCACCTATCTCATATCACATTCCACCTGTCTCATATCACATACCACCTATTTAATACCACCTATCACTTATCTCAAACCACATACCACCTATCTTTTACCATATATCACGTATTCATACCGCATACCTCATACCACACACCTTCTGTATAATACCATATTTCTCATACCACGTACCACCTACCTCATACCACATACCTTCTATCCCATAACACATATCACTTATCTCGTATACCATACTATCTCATTCCACATACCACTTATTTCACACCATATATCACTTATCTCATGCTACTTATCTCATACCACCCATAATTTATACGAAACCAAACATCACTTTATCATACCGTATATCATAAACCACTTATCTCATGTCACAAACCGCCTATATGAAACCAAACACCACTTACGTCCTATGCATACCACTTATCTCATGCCACATAATACACCCCGTAACAAATTCAGTTTTGTCAATATAATTACTGACTGAATCAACAGCAGGAAGAAGAAAGCTGATTACAACAGGCTGTTGTAAAGAAATGCAACATTATGTTGCTATGAGAGAACGCAGATCAAGATTAGTTGTCACTACATTGTGGACCCACGTCCTCAGAGTTCTTCTTGCTTTGACAGTATAGAGAACTACTAGAATGTTTGACAGTATAGAGAACTACTAGAATGTTTGACAGTACAGAGAACTACTAGAATGTTTGACAGTACAGAGAACTACTAGAATGTTTGACAGTACAGAGAACTTTAGTTTTACATACACTTATACTTTTAGTTTTATATATACTTATAACTTTAGTTTTACATACACTTATACTTTTAGTTTTATATATACTTATAACTTTAGTTTTACATACACTTATAACTTTAGTTTTACATACACTTATAACTTTAGTTTTACATACACTTATAACTTTAGTTTTACATACACTTATAACTTTAGTTTTACATACACTTATAACTTTAGTTTTACATACACTTATAACTTTAGTTTTACATACACTTATAACTTTAGTTTTACATACACATATAACTTTAGTTTTACATACACATATAACTTTAGTTTTACATACACTTATAACTTTAATTTTACATACACTTATAACTTTAGTTTTACATAAATTTGTACCCGAAAACTGTTGGTGTCTTTCTTGGGAGGAGTATCTGTAAGTGAAGTAAGTAATCAGTCGGAAGAATACCCCACAGATTGAGAAGAAGCACGCAGAGAAATGAACTCAAAATAGTTTACGTCTGTAAGGCTACCACATACCACCTATCTCATACCACATACCACCTATCTCATACCACATACCACCTATCTCATACCACATACCACCTATCTCATACCACATACCACCTATCTCATACCACATACCACCTATCTCATACCACATACCACCTATCTCATACCACATACCACCTATCTCATACCACATACCACCTATCTCATACTACTTATCTCATATCTCATATCACATATACCATGCCACGTACCACCTATCTCATACTACTTATCTCATATCTCATATCACATATCACAAATACCATGCCACGTACCACCTATCTCATACTACTTATCTCATATCTCATATCACATATCACAAATACCATGCCACGTACCACCTATCTCATACTACTTATCTCATATCTCATATCACATATCACAAATACCATGCCACGTACCACCTATCTCATATCACATTCCACCTGTCTCATATCACATACCACCTATTTAATACCACCTATCACTTATCTCAAACCACATACCACCTATCTTTTACCATATATCACGTATTCATACCGCATACCTCATACCACACACCTTCTGTATAATACCATATTTCTCATACCACGTACCACCTACCTCATACCACATACCTTCTATCCCATAACACATATCACTTATCTCGTATACCATACTATCTCATTCCACATACCACTTATTTCACACCATATATCACTTATCTCATGCTACTTATCTCATACCACCCATAATTTATACGAAACCAAACATCACTTTATCATACCGTATATCATAAACCACTTATCTCATGTCACAAACCGCCTATATGAAACCAAACACCACTTACGTCCTATGCATACCACTTATCTCATGCCACATAATACACCCCGTAACAAATTCAGTTTTGTCAATATAATTACTGACTGAATCAACAGCAGGAAGAAGAAAGCTGATTACAACAGGCTGTTGTAAAGAAATGCAACATTATGTTGCTATGAGAGAACGCAGATCAAGATTAGTTGTCACTACATTGTGGACCCACGTCCTCAGAGTTCTTCTTGCTTTGACAGTATAGAGAACTACTAGAATGTTTGACAGTATAGAGAACTACTAGAATGTTTGACAGTACAGAGAACTACTAGAATGTTTGACAGTACAGAGAACTACTAGAATGTTTGACAGTACAGAGAACTACTAGAATGTTTGACAGTAGAGAGAACTACTACAATGTCTGACAGTATAGAGAACCACTAGAATGTCTGACAGTATAGAGAACTACTAGAATGTCTGACAGTATAGAGAACTACTAGAATGTTTGACAGTATAGAGAACTACTAGAATGTTTGACAGTATAGAGAACTACTAGAATGTTTGACAGTACAGAGAACTACTAGAATGTTTGACAGTATAGAGAACTACTAGAATGTTTGACAGTAGAGAGAACTACTACAATGTCTGACAGTATAGAGAACCACTAGAATGTCTGACAGTATAGAGAACTACTAGAATGTCTGACAGTATAGAGAACTACTAGAATGTTTGACAGTATAGAGAACTACTATAATGTTTGACAGTATAGAGAACTACTAGAATGTTTGACAGTACAGAGAACTACTAGAATGTTTGACAGTATAGAGAACTACTAGAATGTTTGACAGTAGAGAGAACTACTACAATGTCTGACAGTATAGAGAACCACTAGAATGTCTGACAGTATAGAGAACTACTAGAATGTCTGACAGTATAGAGAACTACTAGAATGTTTGACAGTATAGAGAACTACTAGAATGTTTGACAATACAGAGAATTACTAGAATGTTTGACAGTACAGAGAACTACTAGAATGTTTGACAGTATAGAGAACTACTAGAATGTCTGACAGTACAGAGAACTACTAGAATGTCTGACAGTACAGAGAACTACTAGAATGTCTGACAGTACAGAGAACTACTAGAATGTCTGACAGTACAGAGAACTACTAGAATGTCTGACAGTATAGAGAACTACTAGAATGTCTGGGAGTACAGAGAACTACTAGAATGTTTGACAGTACAGAGAACTACTAGAATGTTTGACAGTATAGAGAACTACTAGAATGTTTGACAGTACAGAAAACTACTAGAATGTTTGACAGTACAGAGAACTACTAGAATGTTTGACAGTATAGAGAACTACTAGAATGTCTGACAGTACAGAGAACTACTAGAATGTTTGACAGTACAGAAAACTACTAGAATGTTTGACAGTACAGAGAACTACTAGAATGTCTGACAGTACAGAGAACTACTAGAATGTTTGACAGTATAGAGAACTACTAGAATGTCTGACAGTACAGAGAACTACTAGAATGTCTGACAGTACAGAGAACTACTAGAATGTCTGACAGTACAGAGAACTACTAGAATGTCTGACAGTACAGAGAACTACTAGAATGTCTGACAGTATAGAGAACTACTAGAATGTCTGGGAGTACAGAGAACTACTAGAATGTTTGACAGTACAGAGAACTACTAGAATGTTTGACAGTATAGAGAACTACTAGAATGTTTGACAGTACAGAAAACTACTAGAATGTTTGACAGTACAGAGAACTACTAGAATGTTTGACAGTATAGAGAACTACTAGAATGTCTGACAGTACAGAGAACTACTAGAATGTTTGACAGTACAGAAAACTACTAGAATGTTTGACAGTACAGAGAACTACTAGAATGTCTGACAGTACAGAGAACTACTAGAATGACATTGTTTGACTATGCCTCTCGAGTTCCACCCCCCGGCAAGTCCTGAAGTCTCCGACACAAGAACAGACACATACGAGCACGCATGCTCGCAGTAGATGAGAAGGAAGAGAAATCAATGCCCTGATTTGCTGGGAGAGTCAAGCCAACAATCAAATACTCAGGCTTGGTATAATGAGGCGGGCAAGAGTTATGGAAAAACGAACATAGAGGAGCTGACGACGGCTTCTGAACACAAGCGGGAACAGATGTTCCAGAAAATGAGAGAACAGATTATAACAAGAACCTTTTCTGGCTTCACTTCCTCCAGAAAATGATTGAGAAGATTCTGAAGACATATCCTTCCTGGAACGTAAAATGTCTGTCCGCATCCCAAGTTTTTTCTCAATAACTACAGACAAGAAACAACTTTAAAACTATCCATTATCGTGCCACAGCGCTCACGTCAGTGTCGCAGATAATGTAGATGAAGATAATAACGATATATAAGAAGAATAAGGAAGCAATAAGACAGAAATTATGACCTGGATACAACAAAGTTCAGAGGTCGCCGTGCGGAGATGCGGGATGGTGCTAGCTCTGTTAGCAACAATAGCACGTAATGTTTTTCAGAATTCTGGTTCTAGCAACAATAGCACGTAATGTTTGTCAGAATTCTGGTTCTAGCAACAATAGCACGTAATGTTTTTCAGAATTCTGGTTCTAGCAACAATAGCACGTAATGTTTGTCAGAATTCTGGTTCTAGCAACAATAGCACGTAACGTTTGTCAGAATTCTGTTTCTAACAATAATAGCACGTAATGTTTGCCGGAATTCTAGTTCTAGCAACAATAGCACGTAATGTTTGTCAGAATTCTAGTGTTAACAACAATAGCACGTAATATTTACCGGAATTCTGGTGTTCGCACCAATAGCACGTAATGTTTGCTGGAATTCTGGTGTTAGCACCAGTAGCACGTAATGTTCGCCGGAATTCTGGTGTTAGCACCAATAGCACGTAATGTTTGTCAGAATTCTGGTGTTAACAACAATAGCACGTAATATTTACCGGAATTCTGGTGTTAGCACCAGTAGCACGTAATGTTCGCCGGAATTCTGGTGTTAGCAACAATAGCACGTAATGTTTGTCAGAATTCTGGTGTTAGCAACAATAGCACGTAATGTTTGTCAGAATTCTGGTTCTAGCAACAATAGCACGTAATATTTACCGGAATTCTGGTGTTAGCAACAATAGCACGTAATGTTCGCCGGAATTCTGGTGTTAGCAACAATAGCACGTAATGTTTGTCAGAATTCTGGTTCTAGCAACAATAGCACGTAATGTTTGTCAGAATTCTGGTGTTAGCAACAATAGCACGTAATGTTTGTCAGAATTCTGGTGTTAGCAACAATAGCACGTAATGTTTGTCAGAATTCTGGTGCTAGCAACAATAGCACGTAATGTTTGTCAGAATTCTGCTGTTAATAACAGTAGCACGTAATGTTTATCAGAATTCTGCTGTTAATAACAATAGCGCGTAATGTTTTTTAGAATTCTGGTATTTGCTACAGACAAGCAGGAAAACCGTCAGACAGATTTCATAGACATTCTGCCAGAAGTCATAGACAGTTTGTCGGAAGTCATAGACAGTTTGTCAGAAGAGATGCTGCAGTCATAAACTGAAAGATATTAAAAAAATAATCCTGGCATATGTAAGTTGCAAACATAGAGACATACAGATAATCTTGTTTTATAGAGAATAATAGACATAGTTGCCTTGTATGGAATAATAGACACGTTTATATTACAGTAAAATTAAGACACGTTTATATTACAGGAAATAATGAACACTTTACATTACAGGAAATAATAGACATGTTTATGTTACAGGAAATAATAGACTGGTTAATATTACAGGAGATAATAGACACGTTTATATTACAGAAATAACAGAGACGTTTATATTACAGGAAATAATAGACACGTTTATATTACAGGAAATAACAGAGACGTTTATATTACAGGAAATAATAGACACGTTTATATTACAGGAAATAACAGAGACGTTTATATTACAGGAGATAACAGAGACGTTTATATTACAGGAAATAATAGACACGTTTATATTACAGAAATAACAGAGACGTTTATATTACAGGAAATAATAGACACGTTTATATTACAGGAAATAACAGAGACGTTTATATTACAGGAGATAATAGACCCGTTTATATTACAGAAATAACAGAGACGTTTATATTACAGGAAATAATAGACACGTTTATATTACAGGAAATAACAGAGACGTTTATATTACAGGAGATAATAGACCCGTTTATATTACAGAAATAACAGAGACGTTTATATTACAGGAAATAATAGACACGTTTATATTACAGGAAATAATGGACAGGTTTATATTACAGGAAATAATAGACACGTTTATATTACAGGAAATAATAGACACGTTTATATTACAGGAAATAATGGACAGGTTTATCGTATCGGGAATAAAAACCTTTTATGAAATTACAAATGCGTTTTATTGTATGGAATCAAAACACACGTGCCTTATATGGAAGTTAAAAACGTTTGCCTTATATGGAACTACAGACACGTTTACCTTATTTGGAATTACAAACGTGTTTGCCTTATGTGGAAGTTAAAAACGTTTACCTTATATGGAACTACAGACACGTTTACCTTATTTGGAATTACAAACGTGTTTGCATTATATGGAATTACAAATGTGTTTGCCTTATATGGAATTACAAACGTGTTTGCCTTATATGGAATTACAAACGTATTTGCCTTATATGAAATTACAAACGTGTTTGCCTTATATGGAATTACAAACGTGTTTACCTTATATGGAATTACAAATGTGTTTGCCTTATATGGAATTACAAACGTGTTTGCCTTATATGGAATTACAAACATGTTTGTCTTATATGGAATTGCAAACATGTTTGCCTTATATGGAATTACAAACATGTTTGCCTTATATCGAATTACAAACATGTTTGTCTTATATGGAAATATAAAACAGATACGTTTATCCATATAGAGGAAAAAGTATATACTTATCTTAGAGTAACATGGAAGTCAAATAAGGCACAAGAAGAATCATAACATGTAGCATAAGTGATAAAAAAGGGACAAAATAGATGAATATGAACAGGACTCACATGAGCAAACACAAACTCTGAGATAAAACATGGACGGAGTCAGCCCTTACACGGAATACCACAACTAAATCCTGAACTTAAAATAACTAGAGAAAGTCACGTGACGTGGACAGCTAAAACATTCCAGAAAGTAAACATAAACATAAACATTTCATAAAACTAGAACGTAAGGTCAGGACGTCACGGATCATCAGAGCTGAAATGTTGGGGTCACCGTACTAAACATTTGTTCTGTTTTTTGTAGCTTTGTTAAGAGCTGAAAAGCTGAGGTCACCGTACTAAACATTTGTTCTGTTTTTTGTGGCATTGTTAAGAGCTGAAAAGTTGAGGTCACAGTACTAAACATTAGCTCTGTTTTTGTGGCGTTGTTAAGAGCTGAACTCTAACTGTACTTTTGTTGTGTCTTTGTTAAGAGTTGAATTTTAACTGTACTTCTGTTGTGGCTTTGTTAAGAGCTGAACTCTAACTGTACTTTTGTTGCGGCTTTGTTAAGAGCTGAATTCTAACTGTACTTTTGTTGTGGCTTTGTTAAGAGCTGAATTCTGACTGTACTTTTGTTGTGTCTTTGTTAAGAGCTGAACTCTAATTGTACTTTTGTTGTGGCTTTGTTAAGAGCTGAACTCTAACTGTACTTTTGTTGTGGCTTTGTTAAGAGTTGAATTTTAACTGTACTTTTGTTGCGGCTTTGTTAAGGGCTGAATTCTAACTGTACCTTTATTGTGATTTTGTTAAGAGCTGAACTCTAACTGTACTTTTGTTGCGGTTTCTGCGTCTTATATGTTTACGGTATAGGCGAGCTACCAGATGTTCACCTTGGTGTATGTTGTGGCTTCAGCGTTGTATATATTTATAGTGTAGGCGAGCTACTAGATGTTCACCTTGGTGTATGTTGTGGCTTCAGCGTTGTATATATTTATAGTGTAGGCGAGCTACTAGATGTTCACCTTGGTGTATGTTGTGGCTTCAGCGTTGTATATATTATAGTGTAGGCGAGCTACTAGATGTTCACCTTGGTGTATGTTGTGGCTTCAGCGTTGTATATATTTATAGTGTAGGCGAGCTACTAGATGTTCACCTTGGTGTATGTTGTGGCTTCAGCGTTGTATATATTTATAGTGTAGGCGAGCTACTAGATGTTCACCTTGGTGTATGTTGTGGCTTCAGCGTTGTATATATTTATAGTGTAGGCGAGCTACTAGATGTTCACCTTGGTGTATGTTGTGGCTTCAGCGTTGTATATATTTATAGTGTAGGCGAGCTACTAGATGTTCACCTTGGTGTATGTTGTGGCTTCAGCGTTGTATATATTTATAGTGTAGGCGAGCTACTAGATGTTCACCTTGGTGTATGTTGTGGCTTCAGCGTTGTATATATTTATAGTGTAGGCGAGCTACTAGATGTTCACCTTGGTGTATGTTGTGGCTTCAGCGTTGTATATATTTATAGTGTAGGCGAGCTACTAGATGTTCACCTTGGTGTATGTTGTGGCTTCAGCGTTGTATATATTTATAGTGTAGGCGAGCTACTAGATGTTCACCTTGGTGTATGTTGTGGCTTCAGCGTTGTATATATTTATAGTGTAGGCGAGCTACTAGATGTTCACTTTGGTGTATGTTGTGGCTTCAGCGTTGTATATATTTATAGTGTAGGCGAGCTGCAGAACTCTAACCGTTGTGTAGCTTTAATGTTGATGGTGGGTTGAATATAAAGTTGTTGGTTCCAACATTGCTAATAATGGCCAGAAACGAACGAGAGTGTCAGTTGTGAGTCTGTTACTATCGCGGAATGAGACTTTTGGCTAGTTAGTGGAATGTTGGATTTAAGAAAGATGATGAGGTACATGACTTAAGAATGCTGGATACAGAAAAGAAGAGAGTTACTTGGATGTTAAAATGTTGTAGTTATTGATGAAGAGAGTAGCTTATTTGTACAAATGTTGCATGTAGGAAAATTTTTACAGGCATAAACAAGCACAAACAGAAATGTCGCTGTAATTCTGACTTTATGACTGGTGAACTTTAGAAAAATACAAGATATGTTTCTTTGAAGATCCTCATTTTACATGAAGAGAACAGAAAGTTAGACAGGTTGTGAGATTTGAACATATTCTACAAGCAATCATGTCTATAGACTTGACGATGTGAGATTTGAACATATTCTACTAGCAATCATGTCTATAGACTTGACGATGTGAGGTTTGAACATATTCTACTAGCAATCATGTCTTCATACTTGACGATGTGAGATTTGAACATATTCTACAAGCAATCATGTCTATAGACTTGACGATGTGAGATTTGAACATATTCTACTAGCAATCATGTCTTCATACTTGACGATGTGAGATTTGAACATATTCTACAAGCAATCATGTCTATAGACTTGACGATGTGAGATTTGAACATATTCTACTAGCGATCATGTCTGTAGACTTGACGATGTGAGATTTGAACATATTCTACTAGCAATCATGTCTATAGACTTGACGATGTGAGATTTGAACATATTCTACTAGCAATCATGTCTTCACACTGACGATGTGAGATTTGAACATATTCTATTAGCAATCATGTCTATAGACTTGACGATGTGAGATTTGAACATATTCTACTAGCAATCATGTCTATAGACTTGACGATGTGAGATTTGAACATATTCTACTAGCAATCATGTCTATAGACTTGACGATGTGAGATTTGAACATATTCTACTAGCGATCATGTCTGTAGACTTGACGATGTGAGATTTGAACATATTCTACTAGCAATCATGTCTATAGACTTGACGATGTGAGATTTGAACATATTCTATTAGCAATCATGTCTATAGACTTGACGATGTGGGATTTGAACATATTCTACTAGCAATCATGTCTATAGACTTGACGATGTGAGATTTGAACATATTCTACTAGCAATCATGTCTATAGACTTGACGATGTGAGATTTGAACATATTCTACTAGCAATCATGTCTTCACACTGACGATGTGAGATTTGAACATATTCTATTAGCAATCATGTCTATAGACTTGACGATGTTCGATTTGAACATATTCTACTAGCAATCATGTCTATAGACTTGACGATGTTCGATTTGAACATATTCTACTAGCAATCATGTCTATAGATTTGACGATGTGAGATTTGAACATATTCTACTAGCAATCATGTCTATAGATTTGACGATGTGAGATTTGAACATATTCTACTAGCAATCATGTCTATAGATTTGACGATGTGAGATTTGAACATATTCTACAAGCAATCATGTCTATAGACTTGACGATGTGAGATTTGAACATATTCTACTAGCAATCATGTCTATAGATTTGACGATGTGAGATTTGAACATATTCTACAAGCAATCATGTCTATAGATTTGACGATGTGAGATTTGAACATATTCTACTAGCAATCATGTCTATAGATTTGACGATGTGAGATTTGAACATATTCTACTAGCAATCATGTCTATAGATTTGACGATGTGAGATTTGAACATATTCTACTAGCAATCATGTCTATAGATTTGACGATGTGAGATTTGAACATATTCTACAAGCAATCATGTCTATAGATTTGACGATGTGAGATTTGAACATATTCTACTAGCAATCATGTCTATAGATTTGACGATGTGAGATTTGAACATATTCTACTAGCAATCATGTCTATAGATTTGACGATGTGAGATTTGAACATATTCTACAAGCAATCATGTCTATAGATTTGACGATGTGAGATTTGAACATATTCTACTAGCAATCATGTCTATAGATTTGACGATGTGAGATTTGAACATATTCTACTAGCAATCATGTCTATAGATTTGACGATGTGAGATTTGAACATATTCTACTAGCAATCATGTCTATAGATTTGACGATGTGAGATTTGAACATATTCTACTAGCAATCATGTCTATAGATTTGACGATGTTCGATTTGAACATATTCTACTAGCAATCATGTCTATAGATTTGACGATGTGAGATTTGAACATATTCTACTAGCAATCATGTCTATAGACTTGACGATGTGAGATTTGAACATATCTACTAGCAATCATGTCTTCACACTGACGATGTGAGATTTGAACATATTCTATTAGCAATCATGTCTATAGACTTGACGATGTTCGATTTGAACATATTCTACTAGCAATCATGTCTATAGACTTGACGATGTTCGATTTGAACATATTCTACTAGCAATCATGTCTATAGATTTGACGATGTGAGATTTGAACATATTCTACTAGCAATCATGTCTATAGATTTGACGATGTGAGATTTGAACATATTCTACTAGCAATCATGTCTATAGATTTGACGATGTGAGATTTGAACATATTCTACAAGCAATCATGTCTATAGACTTGACGATGTGAGATTTGAACATATTCTACTAGCAATCATGTCTATAGATTTGACGATGTGAGATTTGAACATATTCTACAAGCAATCATGTCTATAGATTGACGATGTGAGATTTGAACATATTCTACTAGCAATCATGTCTATAGATTTGACGATGTGAGATTTGAACATATTCTACTAGCAATCATGTCTATAGATTTGACGATGTGAGATTTGAACATATTCTACTAGCAATCATGTCTATAGATTTGACGATGTGAGATTTGAACATATTCTACAAGCAATCATGTCTATAGATTTGACGATGTGAGATTTGAACATATTCTACTAGCAATCATGTCTATAGATTTGACGATGTGAGATTTGAACATATTCTACTAGCAATCATGTCTATAGATTTGACGATGTGAGATTTGAACATATTCTACAAGCAATCATGTCTATAGATTTGACGATGTGAGATTTGAACATATTCTACTAGCAATCATGTCTATAGATTGACGATGTGAGATTTGAACATATTCTACTAGCAATCATGTCTATAGATTTGACGATGTGAGATTTGAACATATTCTACTAGCAATCATGTCTATAGATTTGACGATGTGAGATTTGAACATATTCTACTAGCAATCATGTCTATAGATTTGACGATGTTCGATTTGAACATATTCTACTAGCAATCATGTCTATAGATTTGACGATGTGAGATTTGAACATATTCTACTAACAATCATGTCTTCACACTTGACGATGTGAGATTTGAACATATTCTACTAGCAATCATGTCTATAGACTTGACGATGTGAGATTTGAACACAGCTAGCAGCCACGTCTATACAGTTTGACAAATCTTCCTGGCGCGGAGCATCATTAGAATCATGCCCGGCGGAACTTCCCAGACCTTTCCGTCATAAACGAATAACTGGGGCGTCCTTTTTCCTTTCTGTTGGTGACAAATTGAGTTAGTGAGAAGACGGGATAAAATGTTAAGAGCAGTCGATAAGCTCGTCGCAGCAAGTTCTGTCTTTATGTTCACTCCCATATGCTGTCTTTATGTTGTCTCTATCATGATGCCTTTATGTTCTCTCCAAAATGCTGTTTTTATGTTCTCTTTATCATGCTGTCTTTATGTTCTCTCCAATATGCTGTCTTTGTGTTCTCTCTATCGTGCTGTCTTTATGTTCTCTCCTATATGCTGTCTTTATGTTCTCTCTATCGTGCTGTCTTTATGTTCTCTCCAATATGCTGTCTTTATGTTCTCTATACAATGCTGTCTTTATGTTCTCTCCAATATGCTGTCTTTATGTTCTCTATACAATGCTGCCGTTATGTTCTCTCCAATATGCTGTCTTTATGTTCTCTCTATCATGCTGTCTTTATGTTCTCTTCAATATGCTGTCTTTATGCTCTCTTTATCACGCTGTCTTTATGTTCTCTCCAATATGCTGTCTTTATGTTCTTTCTATCGTGCTGTCTTAAGTTATCTTAAGCTGCTCTTACAGACACCGAATACAATTAAGTGTTTTCTGAATAGTCCCGAAAATTTTGTTTAGTAGATAGTCATTTATAATGTATGTAGTTACTTCTGTACTGAGTGAATGTTTAAGAGCGAAACGTAAATGTTATATTTTATTTTATGTCTCTCAGCTTCATTGTTAGTTATGTTTGATATATGAACAGCATATTTGTAGAATGTCTGGAATAGAGTGAAAGATGTATGATAAAGGGCAGAATGTCAGACGGGCCTGCGTACCCAATTCTTAACCCTTGTGAAATAAAGATCAATCAATCAATCAATCAATCTTTATGTTCTCTCCAGTATGATGTCTTTATGTTCTCTCCAATAAGCTGTCTTTATGTTCTCTCTATCATGCTGTCTTTATGTTCTCTCCAATATGCTGTCTTTATGTTCTCTCTTTCATGATGTCTTTATGTTCTCTCCAATATGCTGTCTTTATTGTCTCTCCAATATGCTCTCTTTATGTTCTCTATAAAATGTATTTACATTCTCTCTAACCTGCTGTCTTTACATTCTCCCTAACATGCTGTCTTTACGTTCTCTCTAACATGTCTTTATGCTCTCCCTAATATGTTGTCTTTACTTTCTCTCTGAGATGCTGTCTTTACGTTCTCTCAAATATGATGTCTTTATTTTCTATTTAACATGCTGTCTTTATGTTCTCTATAAAATGTTGTATTCATGTTCTCTACAACATGCTGTCTTTATGTACTCTCTAACATGCCGTCGTTATGATCTCTCTAACATGCTGTCTTTATGTTCTCTCCAATATGCTGTCTAAGCCAGGGAAATGTGATAAGCTACGGCAGTTCTGAACTACTTTCTGGGGCCTCTAACCTGGGAAAATGTAGTAAGCTACAGAAGTTCTGACCTACTTTCTGGGGCGTCTAAACTTAGAAAATGTAGTAAGCTACGGAAGTTCTGACCTACTTTCTGGGGCGTCTAAACTTAGAAAATGTAGTAAGCTACGGAAGTTATGACCTACTTTCTGGGGCGTCTAAACTGGGAAAATGTGAGCAACTGCAGCCAGTAGCGACTTTTTTTCTGAGCCAAAGCCGATGTTAATATTCATTCATTCACTCTGTCAGTCACTCATTTGCGTGTCTCTTGTGGAACTTTGCCTCCCTACCAGCACTCCTGCAGGCCTCTCTGTTGTGAGCAAGATGGCCTGCTGCTGATGTGTCCATCTGCATATCATCAACGATGTCTTGATCCATCTTCACCTTGGTCTTCTTCTGTTTCTTTTCCCCATTATGTACCCTTCCAAGACTGTCTTCTCTAGATTATTACGATGTTTAATGTGTCCAAAATATTTAAGTTTTCTCTCTTTAATCTTCTTTATTAGCCAGCCTTCTTCAGTATTAAGTTCTTGTAGTACAGATATATTTGTTCTTTTTTGTGTCCATGACATTTGAAGAACTCTTCTGTAGCATTTACATTCAAAGGCATTTATGTGTTTCTCAGCTGTTTTGTTAAGTGTCCAGGTCTCACAGGCATATGTTGCGATGGAAAAGATGCATGCCCTTAAAAATCTTATCTTTGTAGTTCTGTCTTTTTCTCTCCACAGATTCTTTAGCTGTTTTACTTTCTGAAGAGTGATACATGTTCTCCTTTTAATTTCCCTCATTGTATCTCCATTATTAGTTAGTAGTGATCCAAGATATTCAAAACTCTCCACTTCTTCCAATTTTTCCTCATTGATACATATTTCAGTTGCCTTGTTTGTTTTGTCAGTTGTCATCAATTTAGTTTTCTTCGAATTGAGATAGAGGTTCTGCTCTTCGCTGTTATTACGGACTGACATAATTAGTTCTTCAATTCCTTTTTGTGTTGTGGACAGTAACACTGTGTCATCAGCATATCTAATCTCTGGTATCTCATAACCTCCAATTGTTATGGCATCGTAATATTCTTTGTCTACATCTTCTCTAACATTCCTCATTACATTTTCAGTATATAAGTTAAATAAGTAAGGTGACAATATGCACCCCTGACGGACCCCTTGTTTTATGTCAAACCAAGTTGTTGTTTCACCATTTATTCTTACTGCTGCTTGTTGGTCTAGACACAATAATTGGTGTATAAGTATACAACTATACACTAAGCACTGCAGTAAACCTGTGATACCAGAATGTATAAAATCGGAAAAAAGTAGGAGCAGCTTTATTACTTAACAACTACAAAGTTGTGACGTTTCGGCGTGAGCCTTAATCATACAAAAACATACAGGACGAAGAAATAGAGAGAGGAGATAAAGTACAGATTCACATGAATACTGTTTAAAAAAAATTTTTTTTTAAAGGAGTACTTAGCTGTAAATTGCAAGGTGTGGCTTGTCCGGCGGTGTGTGTCAGGAATGGATCTGGTAGGACGTGGAAATTGTTTAAATAGAGACCTGTGACATGTGGTCGGTGGGTTGTAACTGGGGGTGGTGGATGGGGAACCGGGGAGGGGAGAGAGAGTGACACACTACTGGCCTAGCTAGGAGAAATTGAAACATGTGATTGGGGAAGAGGGGTTGCAGAGAAGAGGGGTTGCAGAGAAAATAGCGGGGTTGCAGAGTGATGCTTGAGGAAGTTTGAAAAGTAAGAAGGGGTGGATTTAGTGGAGAGGTACTATAATGAGTGAAGAAGATGATGTTACGTGTAACTAAACAGCGAGTTTAACCCATGTGGTTCCAGCGTCCCATAATTTTGAATGCAGCGGTTCTCAAGTGCCAGGCGGCTTGTGTCATCTGCGTGACATTGTTTAATGGCTGTTACTAGAAAATCAGATTTGCCTCAGTGGTTGGGGCCATTGAAATGATTTGGGACTGGTTTCGAAGCATGCTGGGCGATGTCGTACAGATGTTTTTGCATGCGGTCCGCTAATCTGAGGCCAGTCTCACCGATATATGTTATCCTGCATCTTTTGCAAACGATGACATATATCACATTTCGGGACTCGCATGTGAATCCCTCATGAAGAGTGAGGATAGTTTTGGGAAAGGTGATTGTTTTCGTTTCCCAAACTACAGGGCAGGTAACGCAGCGGGGGCGGTTACATTTTCTGGTGCCAACATATGTAAGGCTCTGCTTCAAGTGGCTGTGGACGAGATGTCCTTAAGGTTTGGCTCACGTTTGTATGCTAATAGGGGTGGATCAGAGAAAATATCACGAGTGTCGGAGTCGAGTTGGATTATCGGCAGATGACAATAAAATATTTTCTTAACCATCTGACCGTGCGGGTGGAAAGGCAGTACTAACTTAATTCTGTCAGATGGAGTAACAGGCTTTTTCCTGAATACTTTTTTGCGGCTCACTAGTTGGATACGGTTGAAGGCTTTACGAAGGACCTTTTCTGGGTAGTGGCGATGACGGAAAAATTCTAATAGCTTGTTGGACTGATCTATAAAGTCCAGATTATCCTGACATATGCGGCGAAGACGGAAGAGTTGGGAATATGGGATGGAATTCTTACAGGCCTCAGGATGGGAGGAGGTGTAAAGCAAATAGGTGTGGCTATCGGTGGGCTTGTAAAATACAGAGGTGACAAGCCTGTTTGTGCCAATAGAAATTTTAATGTCTAAAAATTTAACGGACTTGTCAGAGATTTCATAAGTGAATTTTATGTTGTTATTGAGTGTATTGGCGAATTCAATAACTTTTTTAAGGTCTTCATGTGGCATACTTGTAATTCCAATGCCATCATCGATGTACCTTTTATAGAATTCTGGAAATCTGCCAGTGTAGGTTTCCCACAATTTGACTTCCAGAAAGCCCATAAATAGACATGCATAACTGGGACCCATTTTCGTTCCCATTACAACACCACTGATTTGCTCGAAGTATTCGCCGTTGAATTCGAAAGAATTTTGGTTTAGTACTAGCTCTGTAAGTCTGATTATGGTGTCAGTGTTAGTTGTGGGGTGAGGGTCTTTCTCCTAGCTAGGCCAGTAGTGTGTCACTCTCTCTCCCCTCCCCGGTTCCCCATCCACCACCCCCAGTTACAACCCACCGACCACATGTCACAGGTCTCTATTTAAACAATTTCCACGTCCTACCAGATCCATTCCTGACACACACCGCCGGACAAGCCACACCTTGCAATTTACAGCTAAGTACTCCTTTAAAAACATTTTTTTTAAACAGTATTCATGTGAATCTATACTTTATCTCCTCTCCCTATTTCTTCGTCCTGTATGTTTTTGTATGATTAAGGCTCACGCCGAAACGTCACAACTTTGTAGTTGTTAAGTAATAAAGCTGCTCCTACTTTTTTCCGATTTTATACATTCTTGTTTGTCTAGATACAGTAGTGATGTTAATTGTATCAAATGTGTTGGAAATCCCATTTTTTCCGTTATTTCCCAAAATTTATGATGTTGTACACAGTCAAATGATTTTGAATGGTCTATAAGGGATAAATATAGAGTCACATTAAACTTTGTCTATTATTAATCTTAGATTGAATATATTATCTCTTGATCCTCTTCCTTGCCTGAAGCCAGCTTGGACCATATTGACTTCTATTTTCTTACGCAGTCCACCCATTATGATTTTTAACAGAATTTTACTGGCATGACTAATCAGGGCAACAGTTCTGAAGTTTGTGTATAATTTCAGGTTACCATTTTTTGGAAGTGGTATGAATACAGTTCTTTTCCATTCTTTTTGCCAAATACCTGAATGTTATATCTTTTTACATAGTGCATGATAGACTGTCGCACATTTCTTTCCTCCTGTTTAATAAATTCAGCTGTTATCTCATTACATCCTGGTGATTTACCTTTTTTCAGATTCTTTATTGCCCATAAAACTTCTTCTATTGTCGGTTCAGGTTCTTTCTCCTCCAATAATAATTCACACTGTAGATTTCTGCTTTCACAGTCAGTTGTTTCATATATTCTTCTGCAATACTCCATCCATCTTTATAGATTTTCCTCTGTCTCTGTCAAGGTATTCCCCATCTCGTCACAAATTACATATAACTTAGATATGACATTTCTCGTCACTTTCTTCATTTCTATAAACATTTCACTATCTCTTCCACACTTCTGATGTCCTTCTATTCTGTCACAACAATCTTGTTTGTATTGTTTTTTGTATTTTCTGATGTTTCTTCTTATTTCTTTTGTTAAAGATTTATTTTCCTCTTTGTTGTAAATGTTGATATGAATGTTGATGTGAAGCTTATCTTTGAAAGTAGGGCTGGCTTCAAGATAATGTGAAGCTTATCTTTGAAAGTAGGGCTGGCTTCAAGATAATGTCAAGCTTATCTGTGAAAGTAGGGCTGGCTTCAAGATAATGTCAAGCTTATCTTTGAAAGTAGGGCTGGCTTCAAGATAATGTCAAGCTTATCTTTGAAAGTAGGGCTGGCTTCAAGATAATGTCAAGCTTATCTGTGAAAGTAGGGCTGACTTCAAGATAATGTCAAGCTTATCTTTGAAAGTAGGGCTGGCTTCAAGATAATGTCAAGCTTATCTTTGAAAGTAGGGCTGGCTTCAAGATAATGTCAAGCTTATCTGTGAAAGTAGGGCTGGCTTCAAGATAATGTGAAGCTTATCTTTGAAAGTAGGGCTGGCTTCAAGATAATGTCAGGCTTATATGTGAAAGTAGGGCTGGCTTCAAGATAATGTCAAGCTTATCTTTGAAAGTAGGGCTGGCTTCAAGATAATGTCAAGCTTATCTTTGAAAGTAGGGCTGGCTTCAAGATAATGTCAAGCTTATCTGTGAAAGTAGGGCTGGCATCAAGATAATGTCAAGCTTATCTTTGAAAGTAGGGCTGGCTTCAAGATAATGTCAAGCTTATCTGTGAAAGTAGGGCTGGCGTCAAGATAATGTCAAGCTTATCTGTGAAAGTAGGGCTGGCTTCAAGATAATGTCAAGCTTATCTGTGAAAGTAGGGCTGGCGTCAAGATAATGTCAAGCTTATCTGTGAAAGTAGGGCTGGCGTCAAGATAATGTCAAGCTTGTCTGTGAAAGTAGGGCTGGCTTCAAGATAATGTCAAGCTTATCTTTGAAAGTAGGGCTGGCTTCAAGATAATGTCAATCTTATCTGTGAAAGTAGGGCTGGCTTCAAGATAATGTCAAGCTTATCTTTGAAAGTAGGGCTGGCGTCAAGATAATGTCAAGCTTATCTGTGAAAGTAGGGCTGGCGTCAAGATAATGTCAAGCTTATCTAAAATGTGATCTGGTAACTGGAGTAGCGAACTGAGACGACACGAAATATCTAGAATATTAGATGTCTATAAAATTAGATTTTTTATAGATTGCTATATTATGTGACAGCTGGAACCAAAAGTCTACCACACCAACACGTGGACAGCAAAAACTCGACCACACCCACACGTTGACAGAAAAAACGTTGGACATTTGACAGTCAGGAGCGTGTATGACATCCCTGTCTTCAAAGTGAGGGGAAGTGAGAGAGAAAGGGGGGGGGGGGGAGAAAGACAGACAGACAGACAGACAGACAGATAGATAGACAGACAGACAGATAGATAGATAGATAGATAGATAGATAGATAGATAGATAGATAGATAGATAGATAGATAGATAGATAGATAGATAGATAGATAGATAGATAGATAGATAGATAGATAGGTAGACAGACAGATAGAATGAATGAATGAATAATCTTTACTTTTCAAGGGTAAAGAATTGGGCACGCAGGCCCATCTTACATTCTGCCCTTCATCACTCCATCTTTCATTCTTCCCACACACTTGATTTAGTACAAATATACAAATTAAATTAGGAAAAACATATCAAAAGAGTGTAAGATTTAACTACTAAATTCACAGTAAAAGAGAAGAAGTAATTAACCTAATAAACTAGCACTCACGCACACATACATACGCAGACATATACATAAACAAAAATACATTGTAAATATAGATCTTCCAACATATGTTTTTAAACAGACATTAAAATAATTTCTAACAATATCTAACAAGTTGTTTTTCAAACTATCTCATTTTAGTACTTGATGGTTGGCGAGTCACGTGTTGAGCGCGTGCTGGTTATTTTATGGAGGCATATAATTACAAGCAAATAAATAATGAAACAGGTTTGAGTTAAAGGATTTTAAATGGTAGGGGAGCGTGTTCCAGGGCTGTACTGCAGAGTATGCAAGGCTTTTCTTGTACAGATCAATCCTGGGTTTAGGAAGAAGACAGTTTTTTAAACGCTGGCTATGTTTAGTGTTATACGTAAACAGTGACCACAAGTAAGGCGGAGCATTGTGCGACAGAATTCTGTGAACAAACTTAACTTTGTTAAAAATGATTCTATTTTTGAGGGGTAGAATTTTGAGTTGTTTCAGAATGATAGATAGACAGATAGATAGATAGATAGATTGATTGATTGATTGATCTTTATTTCAAAAGGGTTAGACAGACAGATAGATAGATAGATAGATAGATAGATAGATAGATAGATAGATAGATAGATAGATAGATAGATAGATAGATAGACAGACAGACACAGACTGGAGAGAATGAGCTGTAGCAAAAGCAATACAACCAATGTGTGTGTATATATATATATATATATATATATATATATATATATATATATATATACATATATATCTTAGATGGACACTTAAGTAATGAGACTAATTACATAAAAAAATAAAATAAACAACAGTTGAAGGTATAACCTGTATCTTTTTCAAAGCCCTTTGTGCAGTGATACAGCGAGTTGCACGATCTAACAAACACTGGAACAACTTCTGCAGTTCTTCTGTTGGTATGGCCCTTAAACTCGATGTTACGGGCCTTTAGATGTCATCAGTATCATCAACGAAGCGTCCTTTGAATGGTAACTTTAATTTTGGGAATAGAAAATAATCGCAGGGAGATAAATCTTGGGAATAGGGTGGATGGTTGAGAACACACACTTGTTTTTGGGGCCTAAAATTCCTGTACAACTACCGCCCGGTGAGCCGGTGCATTATCATGAAGAAGGAAAAAAAAACTGCCAGGTGTTGAATACTCGGGTCAGACTCGAAGAATCTTTTTCAATAGGCATTTCAAAATACTTAAGTAAACTATGGCTGTGACAGTCTGTCCCTCTGGAGTAAATTCTGTGTGAATAACTCCTTTACTGTCGTAGAAGAACACCAACATTGTCTTGACTTTCGACTTTTGAAAACGAATTTTTTTGCCTTTTGGTGATGATGATGACTTCCACTGAGCACTCTGGCGTTTAGTTGTGTGATTATAGCGGAAAATCCATGTTTCATCCTCTGCAGCAATCAAATTTAAGAAATGTTTATTTCTGGGACACGTTTTGATGATGTCTTTTCGTACTCAACACGCTGATGTTTTTGGTCATCAGACAACAAATGTGGTACAAACTGGCAAGCAGCTTTTTTCTTGCCTAAATCTTCCACTAAAATGTTACAAATGGCCTCTCAGTTAACACTAAATCATCTGCTATCATCATCACAGTCAAACAACGATATTATTGTACCTGTTCTCTGACTTTTGCAATGAGTTCCTCATTACGAACAGAAATTGAGCGTCCATGTCTAGCTGCATTTGTAATTGTTTCCACACCACTTTTGAATCGTGAATACTACCTGAATATCTGTGCATGAGATAAACAACTATCCCCATAAACTTGTCACATCAATTCAACTCTCTCAATGGCATTTTTTCTGAGTTTTAAACAGAATTTAATGTTAGCTTTTTGCTCCATGCTGATTACATAACAATGCACCTCTGACTATGTCAACAAAATGGCGGCTTGTTTGTCGTCTGCTTATCAGGAGGCAATGAAAAGTTGCCAGATCATAGATGAAGATTGTCTCTTTGGGTTCCATGCTTTGCTTCATAGACGGCATTTCTGTCTTGGTCATAATAAAAACAGTCTCATTACTTAATTGTCGGAGCTTGTATATCAGCAAGTTACAACATCACTGAAGCAAACAAAACACTTTGTTGACTGACTAGATGAGGTCTCGTTCTACCGGCTTTGATCTGGATCTTAAAATTTGTCTTTGCTTTTCCCGCTTACTTTATCCTGCGCCAGTTCTTGTTTTGTCCAGACTCGCCCTCTCTGTTTTCATACTGACACCAAACTGGTTCTTAGCCATAGGTGTAGATTGGTCCTTAGCCATAGGTGTAGACTGGTCCTTAGCCATAGGTGTAGACTGGTCCTTAGCCATATGTGTAGACTGGTTCTTAGCTATAGGGTGTAGACTGGTTCTTAGCTATAGGGTGTAGACTGGTTCTTAGCTATAGGGTGTAGACTGGTTCTTAGCCATAGGTGTAGACTGGTCCTTAGCCATATGTGTAGACTGGTTCTTAGCTATAGGGTGTAGACTGGTTCTTAGCTATATGTTTTAGACTGGTTCTTAGCTGTAGGGTTTAGACTGGTTCTTAGCTGTAGGTTTTAGACTGGTTCTTAGCTATAGGTTTTAGACTGGTTCTTAGCTATAGGTTTTAGACTGGTTTTTAGCTATAGAGTGTAGACTAAGAACTGTGTTGCTTCAGTCGCTAGAAAAACATGATCGTTCTCACTAATGTACTCTCTACAATAGAAGTAAGCCATGACAGTCAACATCCGTCATCGTTTTATCAACACTGGGAGCAGAAATCAACAATAAGATAATGTGAACTTCACAATTCACATTTTATTTCACAAAGACCTTTACTTTTACAGGCCACAACTTATCATATTGTAAACGTTTCACATCCTTGTCAACTTTTTCACGTTAAACTTTCCTAGAGAAATGCTCCATCCCGGGTTTACCCTGGCTGTCACGTGAAACTTTCCCGGGTTGACCGTATCTTAGGGGGTGGGGACATGGAGATAACCTTCCGTCCGTGCTGTTAGTTAAGATTAATAGTTTCTTCCATCCGTGCTGCTAGTTAAGATTAATAGTTTCTTCCATCCGTGCTGCTAGATAAGATTAATAGTTCCTTCCATCCGTGCTGCTAGTTAAGATTAATAGTTTCTTCCATCATTGCTGCTAGTTAAGATTAATAGTTTCTTCCATCATTGCTGCTAGTTAAGATTAATAGTTTCTTCCATCATTGCTGCTAGATAAGATTAATAGTTTCTTCCATCCGTGCTGCTAGATAAGATTAATAGTTTCTTCCATCCGTGCTGCTAGTTAAGATTAATAGTTTCTTCCATCCGTGCTGTTAGTTAAGATTAATAGTTTCTTCCATCATTGCTGCTAGTTAAGATTAATAGTTTCTTTCATCCGTGCTGTTAGTTAAGATTAATAGTTTCTTCCATCCGTGCTGTTAGTTAAGATTAATAGTTTCTTCCATCCGTGCTGTTAGTTAAGATTAATAGTTTCTTCCATCATTGCTGCTAGTTAAGATTAATAGATTCTTTCATCATTGCTGCTAGTTAAGATTAATAGTTTCTTTCATCTGTGCTGTTAGTTATGATTAATAGTTTCTTCCATCCGTGCTGTTAGTTAAGATTAATAGTTTCTTTCATCATTGCTGCTAGTTAAGATTGATGATTTCTTCTGTCATTGCTGCTAGTTAAGACTGATAGTTTGCTGAGGTTACATCAAAAAAGGTTACATCTGCCTTGTGTCTGACCTGCGTTTTTTCTCACCAGATTTACACAAGTGGGTTAGAGTGACACTTTAACTGCGGGGTAAATCTGAAGTAAGACAGAACTGGCACATCTTAGGGGCACTTTCTGACACTGAAAATTGACATGATAAATCAATATTCCAAAACAATGCTTCACAACAAGAAAAAGGGCGTAATCTACATCCGGGACAGCTCTGTAGCTTTATCCATTAGGCTGGACTAAGAGGCGGGGCCGGAAGTGCCAATCTCTCTGACTGACACATGTCAACAGTCAAAACGTAGAACAAAGACTCCTTGATGATGTCTGATCTCATGGATCAAACGTTCACTTCTATGCCGTTAATCTCATTACGCTGGACCATGACCAGGGAAGGTCATCTATGCCGTTATCTCGGTACGGGAATGAAGCAACAGCCTAGTCTGTCAGTCACTGAATCAACATCGCTAAACGAAAACCAGGTGAATTTTTAGCAGACGTATTAAGAACATCTTTCAGCCAAATAGTCATCATAATATCAGCTTTCCTGTCTCAGCCACATAGTCATCATAGTATCAGCTTTCCTGTCTCAGCCAAATAGTCATCATAATATCAGCTTTCCTTTCTCAGGCAAATAGTCATCATAGTATCAGGTTTTCTCTCTCAGCAAATGATTATTATAGTATCAGCTTTCCTCTCTCAGCCAAATGATCATCAATATCAGCTCTCAGACTGCTGTTTTTGGACATGGTAAGATTAAACTGAATGTAACTGATTCACAGCCTAAATGCTGTGTTGAACTAAAGTCTTGATTTCGCCAGTTCGGGCCAATAATAAACTTGATTCTTCGTGATCATGAAAGTGGTACTACCAACATTGCGAAACATCACGTGAATAAATATGGAAGCATGTGAGACATTTAACAAGCAGTAACAGTAAACACAGTTGTATATGTTCAGTAAGATATACGCAAACAATGGAGTAAGCTGTGCCCACATGAGAATTTAGGAAGCACAAATCCACTTCGGATATATTATAAATTTACTATTTAAAATACATTTTATATTTCCACAAAGGATAGCTTATACACGCCATCTTTGGTAACAGTAAAGTTTATCATGATATGATTACTGACCTTTCCACACTACTCTTACATTCATGAGTGAAGGTAATACCTAGAGTAATACCAAAAAATACAGAAAAAGAATTCACAAGCTTCCACGTGATTTATCTTCAGAAGTGAGGATTCTAATGTCCTCGTAGAAATAGTATGTAGACATAACTACTAGAACAACGTAAATATAACCATTAAAATAACGTAAATGTAACAATTAGAACACTATAAATTAACATAAATTGGACGTATTAAAGAAAGAGAATGTTTGGGCGCAGTTTATCAGCGTGAAAGATTAACACGAACAACATGGACAGAGAAGAACTTTATATCCGTGATAGGATGAAAAATTCATTCCACTAGCGATGTTGTGACAGAAATTTACCACCGCTAGCGATGTTGTGACAGAAATTTACCACCGCTAGCGATGTTGTGACAGAAATTCATCTCCAATTAGCGATAACATGACAGAACTCATTCAATTAGCGATAACATGACAGAACTCATTCAATTAGCGATAACATGACAGAACTCATTCAATTAGCGATAACATGACAGAACTCATTCAATTAGCGATAACATGACAGAACTCATACAATTAGCGATGATGTGACAGAACTCATACAATTAGCGATGATGTGACAGAACTCATACAATTAGCGATGATGTGACAGAACTCATACAATTAGCGATGATGTGACAGAACTCATACAATTAACGATGATGTGACAGAACTCATACAATTAGCGATAACATGACAGAACTCATACAATTAACGATAACATGACAGAACTCATACAGTTAGCGATAACATGACAGAACTCATACAATTAGCGATAACATGACAGAACTCATACAATTAGCGATAACATGACAGAACTCATACAATTAGCGATAACATGACAGAACTCATACAATTAGCGATAACATGACAGAACTCATACAATTAGCGATAACATGACAGAACTCATACAGTTAGCGATAACATGACAGAACTCATACAATTAGCGATAACATGACAGAACTCATACAATTAGCGATAACATGACAGAACTCATACAGTTAGCGATAACATGACAGAACTCATACAATTAGCGATAACATGACAGAACTCATACAGTTAGCGATAACATGACAGAACTCATACAATTAGCGATAACATGACAAACATAATCCAAATAATGATGACGTCACAGAACTCATCCAGCTAAGGATGAAACAACTAGAAAAACAAGATATGCGCAGACGTGTAATCACCCGTGTCATGCATCATGATGATGATGGATGTGTCAGATAGACGAGACAGACATGAAAGACTGACCGCCGTGTTATGTAACATGATGATGATGATGTATGTGCCAGATAGAAGAGATCAGACATGCAAGATTGACCGCCGTGTTATGTAACATGATGATGATGATGTATGTGCCAGATAGAAGAGATCAGACATGCAAGATTGACCGCCGTGTTATGTAACATGATGATGATGATGTATGTGTCAGATAGAAGAGATCAGACATGCAAGATTGACCGCCGTGTTATGTAACATGATGATGATGATGTATGTGCCAGATAGACGAGACAGACATGCAAGATTGATCGCCGTGTTATGTAACATGATGATGATGATGTATGTGCCAGATAGACGAGACAGACATGCAAGATTGATCGCCGTGTTATGTAACATGATGATGATATATGTGTCAGATAGAAGAGATCAGACATGCAAGATTGACCGCCGTGTTATGTAACATGATGATGATGTATGTGTCAGATAGAAGAGATCAGACATGCAAGATTGACCGCCGTGTTATGTAACATGATGATGATATATGTGTCAGATAGAAGAGATCAGACACGCAAGACTGACCGCCGTGTTATGTAACATGATGATGATGATGTATGTGTCAAATAGACGAGACAGGCATGCAAGACTGACCGCCGTGTTATGTAACATGATGATGATGATGTATGTGTCAAATAGACGAGACAGACATGCAAGATTGACCGCCGTGTTTAGAGTTCTGTAGATCATTTGTTCTGTTATTGATGATCGCTTCCTCGTTGTGTGGGGAAAAAAAACTAATCAGGTTTTGATGCGAGTTTTTTCTCCTTGTTCTCTTCAAGGTCACAGACTTAATAAACTTGCACTTTTGTCTGTGTGTACATCGTGGCCTCACGTTGGCATTGATTGACCGTATTTCTGTGTGCCTAAATGAAGCGTTTGATGTGAAAATCTGTGGCTGCCGAAACTCATTACGGAAATTAGTTGAATGTGACTGCGGGCAGCCGGGCCAGAGAGCTGCCAACATCACAAAGCTCCGGCTTAGCTCATTAAGATAAATATAAAAACTCATTTTGAAAAGCATCAAGTGACATATTTAATGAGAGATAACGCCAAAGAAGTCATAGAAGAAAACATTCATGTCAACTTTTGTATAAATAAAGTAAATGTTACACCGACATGTGAGAACTGCGACGACCAGCATGCACTACAGCCTGACATCACAACTGGCTGCCTTGCACTCATTCAACAGGAACCAGATATTTGCATCCACGTGACTGGGTTGTCTCAACCCGACCTTGTTGTCAGGAACTACTACACTAACCGGTTCACCACTCAGGCATAAAACTATCATACCGTTGTCTTTATGTTTGTATGTCTTTATGTTTGTGTGTCTTAATGTTTGTGTTCCTAAAATTTGTATGTTTTCTGTTTTGTGTCTTAATTTTTGAGTGTCTTATGTTTGTTTTTCTTATCTTTGTGTGTCTTAATATTTGCTTGTATTGCTTTTGAGTATCTTAATATTTGCATGTATTACTTTTGTGTGTCTTAATATTTGCTTGTATTGCTTTTGAGTGTCTTAATATTTGCATGTATTACTTTTGTGTGTCTTAATATTTGCATGTATTACTTTTGCGTGTCTTAATATTTGCTTGTATTACTTTTGTGTCTCTTAATATTTGCATGTATTACTTTTGTGTGTCTTAATTTTTGCACCCCTTATATTTCTGTAATTTAATTCTTGTGTGTCTTAATACCTGCAGATCTTATGTTTGTATGTCTTAATATTTTCATGTCTCATGTTTGTGTGATGTAATATTGGCATGTTTTTGTATGTGTGTCTTATGTTTGTATGTCTTTTTTTGTCTTACTGTTTGTGTGTATTTGCGGGTCTAAATGTTTTGATGTCTTAGTTTGTGTGTCTCCAAAGGTTTGTGTGTCTAAAAGTTTCAGTGTTTGTGAATGCGTCTTAATATTTGTGAAGTTTTTTTTAAATATTGTTGCAATGTGTCTCTGTAATTGTGAATGTGTCTTGTGTTTGTAACCTTATTGTTATTTGTATTGTGTCCCTATATTCATGAATGTGTCCTGATATTTATAAAGTTACTGTTATTTTTATCATGTGTATAAATTTAAGAATGTGTCGTGATGTTTGTAAAGTCACTGTTATTTTTATAATGTGCATACTTTTAGAAATCTGTCTTGATATTGATTATTCTGTTTGTAAACGAAGATGTGTTGTGATTTGGGCACGTATATTTGTGGGGCTGTTCACAGATGTTAACTTTGGTGGTATTAGCTTGTCGATGTTCACAGATGTTAACTTTCGTGGTATTAGTTTGTCAATGTTCACAGATGTTAACTTTGGTGGTATTAGCTTGTCGATGTTCACAGATGTTAACATTCGTGGTATTAGTTTGTCAATGTTCACAGATGTTAACTTTCGTGGTATTAGCTTGTCGATGTTCACAGATGTTAACTTTGGTGGTATTAGCTTGTCGATGTTCACAGATGTTAACTTTGATGATATTAGCTTATCAGTGTTCACAGCTTCTCCTGCTACTGTCTCTCTCACTGTGTCTCTGTCTCTCTGTGTGTCTCTGACTCTCTCTCTCGTGCTTCTGTCTTTCTCTCTATGCCTCTGTCTCTCTCTTTATGTGTCTCTGTCTCTATCTCTGTGTCTCTGACTCTCTATGTGCCTCTGTCTCTCTCTTTATGTTCTCTGCCTCTCTCTGTGTCTCTGACTCTCTGTTTCTGACTCTCTCACTGTCTCTCTCTGTGTCTCTATCTCTCTCTGTATATGTCTATTTCTCTATCTCTGTGCCTCTGATTCTCTCTCTATGTCTCTGCCTCTCTCTGTGTCTCTATCTCTCTCTGTCTCTCTCTGTCTCTGCCTCTCTCTCTCTGTGTCTCTGTCTGTCTCTGTCTGTGTCTCTGCCTCTCTCTCTGTGTCTCTGCATCTCTCTGTCTCTCTCTGTGTCTCTGTCTCTCTCTGTGTCTCTGTCTCTCTCTGTGTCTCTGCCTCTCTCTGTGTCTCTGCCTCTCTCTCTGTCTCTGCCTCTCTCTGTGTCTCTGTCTCTCTCTGTGTCTCTGCCTCTCTCTCTGTCTCTGCCTCTCTCTGTGTCTCTATCTCTCTCTGTCTCTCTCTGTGTCTCTGCCTCTCTCTCTGTGTTTTTGTCTCTCTCGCTCCCTCTCTCTCTGTCTCTCTCTCTGCCTCTTTCTCTCTGCGTTAGTGTCTAAGTCTCTATCTCTCTCTTCTCTCTCTAACACAGAAAAGTTGTTAAGGATACTTTCTACATCTCGGTCGGAGAACTTCACACTTTTAGTACTCCCCGCCTTTCATAAGATCACGTCATAGATGGGCAGAGTTTGTTGTGGTACACATGTAAATTGGGCAGAGTTTGTTGTGGTACACGCATAAATTGGGCAGAGTTTGTTGTGGTACACGCATAAATTGGGCAGAGTATGTTCTGGTACACATATAAATTTGGCAGAGTTTGTTATGGTACACGCATAAATTGGGCAGAGTTTGTTGTGGTACACACATAAATTGGGCAGAGTATGTTGTGGTACACGCATAAATTGGGCAGAGTATGTTGGGTACACACATAGATTTGGCAGATGTGTTATGGTACAAGCTTGGAGACACAGCCATTTTTTTAGGGACATTCTCATCTCATTTTCTATTTGCTATTTCATGTTTTGCTTCACCCACAAAGGAAGGGCTTTGTAAAATGAAACTGTCGTTTCTAGCAAGTTACAAATAATTCAAGTATCTCAGAGAAAATACAAGTCGTAGATATCACGTGCTACCTCACCATGACCTTGCTACCACACCATGATCTTGCTACCACACCATGACCTTGCTACCTCACCATGACCTTGCTACCACACCATGACCGTAAGCATGTTGTTACTGCAGCATTTATTCCGGTCAGAGAATCTGAGCATGTTTTTAACATTAGCACGGGGCTGGATGGGGCTCTCCTGCTACCGACCATGGCGCCAAGTTTACCCTTTCACTTGTCAAGGTCGCCTGATTTCGGCGCCAAATCCGTGGTTCCAGTACATTAGTTGTGAGGACTAGACGTCCAAACACTTCAGAATGACTTTTCTAGTTTGTCTCCTCCAATTTGGTCTTTTCTCTCGTTCTAGTTAGGTTATATATGTACAATCTTTTTTATTTGCTTTACGTTAACAATGTACAATCTTCCTTCTTTGTTTTACGTTAACAATGCATAATCTTTTTTATTTGCTTTACGTTAACAATGTACAATCTTTTTTATTTGCTTTACGTTAACAATGTACAATCTTTTTTTCTTTGTTTTACGTTAACAATGTACAATCTTTTTTATTTGCTTTACGTTAACAGTGTACAATCTTTTTTCTTTGTTGTATGTTAACAATTTACAATCTTTTTTCTTTGTTTTACGTTAACAATGTACAATCTTTTTTATTTGCTTTACGTTAACAATGTACAATCTTTTTTCTTTGTTGTATGTTAACAATGTACAATCTTTTTCTTTGTTTTACGTTAACAGTGTACTATCTTTTTTCTTTGTTTTACGTTAACAGTGTACAATTATTTTTTGTTTTACGTTAACAATGTACAATCTTCCTTCTTTGTTTTACGTTAACAATGCATAATCTTTCTTCTTTCTTTTATGTTAACAATGTACAATCTTTCGTCTTTGTTTTACGTTAAAAGTGCATAATCTTTCTTATTTGTTTTAGGTTAGCAATGTACAATCTTTCGTCTTTGTTTTAAATGAACAATTTACTATAAAACGAATACATGCTGGTGTCCATTGTATGTGCATATATGTCTGTATATGGAATACTGGTGAGGGTTTGTACATGTATGTATGTATGCATGTACCTATGTATGTATGTATGTATGTATGTATGTATGTATGTAAATGTAATCTGGGTCGAGTACACAAGGATTCTGAATCCAAACATAGACTGCTTGTATATGAGATCAACATATAGGTTTGTTTAGATACATTTGATACATGCAGACTTGAATGTAGGGTAGTGTGTTGTAGTTAAGATTGTTGTTATTATTGTGATATTACTTGTGAAGGAAAGTAGAAAGAGAAGAGCACAAAAACTGGCAAGACACAGTGTCTTATGCAGGTGAACATCTCACATTGTTATACGCAAACAGGAAGGCGATGATTGGAACGAAAGTGATACATCAGTTCTTAACTTACAGAAAAGTGGTAGGTTCGTGATAACTTGTCTGTCATAGAGTGCATTATAATCAGCAAGAATGTACCTGTCTGTCTTGTTCCAGTTTTCTTCCCTGGTCTTGTCTTGGTCATCTTCTTCTTCTTCCTGTCCTCATTTTCCTGCTCAAGCACCCCCATTCTTCACTTACACAGGCCCCACTCTTGCCAGGCCCAACTCTTGCCAGGCCCCCACTCTTGCCAGGCCCCACTCTTACCAGGCCCCACTCTTGCCACCCGTCACTCTTCCCAGGCCCCACTCTTGCCAGGCCCAACTTTTACCAGGCCCCACTCTTACCAGGCCCCACTCTTACCAGGCCCCACTCTTGCCACCCGTCACTCTTCCCAGGCCCCACTCTTGCCAGGCCCAACTCTTGCCAGGCCACACTCTTGCCAGGTCCCAACTCTTGCGAGGCCCAACTCTTGCGAGGCCCAACTCTTGCCAGGCCCAACTCTTGCCAGACCCCCACTCATGCGAGATCTAGCTCTTGCCAGCCCCCACTCTTGCCAGCCCCCACTCTTGCCAGGCCCACACTCTTGCCAGGCCCCACTCTTGAAGCTGTGATCTGAACATTTACGAAAACTTGAGGTTAGGACTACTTAAAACTTGACCTTGGCGGTGAAAGCAACCCGCTGAACCTACACAAGTTCCGCCAGTTTTGTCATACAACCCTCCCCCCAGACACGCGATCTTTTCTGTCCACATGGAAGAGCTTGAGAGAGAAGCCAGGTGATGGTGTTTGTGCGCTGATCCCGCCATTTCTATGGCCCAGTTAACTAGTTCCTCTTCCGGCGTTAATGGCCCCGTCCGTTTGTCTTGTCGTAGCTCCGCGTGCTTGGGGTAAGCTAGCAGTACAGCTCAGATCATGATAGATACGTGGGCCCCCGCCAGCCACCACACACACAGAGAGCGCTGGCAGTACAGCTCAGATCATGATAGATACGTGGGCCCCCGCCAGCCACCACACACACAGAGCGCTGGGGGGGGGGGGGGGGGGAAGAGCTTGTATACAGAAGCTGATCAAGATTTATGCTGGAAGAGATTTATTAGAGATTTGTAATCTGTGTCCAACTGTCCGTCCTTTCTGTTTCCGTTTTTACAAGTCTCGCTGAAATCAAGTTCTTTACATTTCATCATCATCATCATCATTGATAAAACGTCAAGAAAACTTTCTTTTTCTTCTGTTGTGTTTGTTTATGGAGACAGAAAACAGTCTTCTGATGATCTGGTGAGTTTGACTTAAGCCACGGTATCAGGTAAGAAATGTTTAAAACAGAGTTTATCAAGACCTAGTGAGATTCTAAATTTCTCTGTAGGCTCCGCCACCCTGCCCAGGTGCTGAGACTATGAGCAACACAAACAATTGCCAGCTCTAACAACTACACCACTCACCACGAACACCTCCTACAAGAGCTAAATGTTCGAGCGCGAGTTTCACTTTGCATTTTTATAGAGTTTTTAAAAAATATTTTGTAAATTGTTATACCTTAAAGGTCAATGAAGGTCACGGACAACATGATGTCAGGGAAAATGTTCGCAGCCTTGAACCTAGTTGTCTTTTTAAACGAACCAAGGTCACCTTGGACATTAAACTTTAAATACAGAAACAAGACAAACGTCACGAGCAGATTGTGATAGCGGTAAATATCTGGGAATATCTGTGATAGTTTACACAAAGGATGCCTGGGTAAAGTTGCTTGACTGGACGCTAAAATCTGGGAGAATTTGACATTATGTCAAGCTCAGAATAATGTTTACTCACTATATTCGAGAACAATATTTACTCCCTATATGTGAGAACAATATTTCCTCCCTGGAGCTTAGAGCATTGTTTGCTCCCTATATTTCAGAACAATGTTCACTCCCTATATTTTAGAACAATGTTTACTCCCTATGTTGTAGAATAATGTTTACTCTCTATATTTTACAACAATGTTTACTCCCTATATTTAAGCAGTGTTTACTCCAAATATTTTAGAACACTGTTTACTCCCTATATTTTTTTAACAATGTTTACTCCTTATATTGTATAAAAAGTTTACCCCATATATTTTAGAACAATGTTTACTCCATATATTACATAACAATATTTAATCCCTATATTTTAAAAACAATGTGTACTCCCTACAGTTTGGAACAATGTTTCCTCCCAGAGCTACATGAGTGTGTTTTTCATTTCTTTCAGCACGAGTGGGAGGTTGTAGGAAAAAGGTCATGAAATCTCATGTTTTCTCGCTGCCATGCGAGATCTCGTGAGAGAAAAACAAAAATTAAAAATGGTGTCACATTTGCAGGAGCTGATTAACCTGGAAAATGTACGATTTCTTTCTTCATAGAAAAACACACACGCAGACAATGAGGGAAAATATGTTTATTTGTTGTGTGACTGTAATTTGTTTCCAGTGTGACGGAAGTTTCTTTGTTCTGTGTCGGTAATTATTTTACTGTGTGGCTGCTTTTGTTTCCTGTGTGACGGAAGTTTGTTGTGTGACGTTAATTTACGTGCTGCGTGAAGGAATCTTATTTGTTGTGCGACCAGTTTTTTTCACTCCATATCGCGAGTTTGTTGTGTGAAGGAAATTTATTTGCTTTGTGACAGAAGTTTTTTTTCTTGTGTGCAGGAATTCTATTTATTGTGTGACGGTATTTTGTTTCCTGTGTGACTGAGTTTGCTGCGTGGTGTAGGTTTATTTGAGTGACGGGAGTTTGTTAGAAGTTTAGTTGTGTATGACTGAATTTTGTAACGTGACGGAAAATATTTTTCTGTGACAAAAGATTCTTTCGTGACGGAATTATTTTTGCGTGTGACAGAAGTTTCTTTCGTGACGGACATTTTTGTGTGTGACTGAAGTGTGTTTCGTGACGGAAGATTATTTCTTGGGCAAAGGATTAGATGTGGCGGGTTCATATCTTCATGTCGGCAGACTTGTTGCCTTTGAAGTTGTTATTTATAATGTTGTTGTTGCTGTTACTGTTACTGTTGTTGTTGGTATTATTATTGGTGTTCCTGCTACTGTTGCTGTTGTTGTTGCTAGCTGTTGCTGTTGTTATTACTGTTGCTGCTAGCTGTTGTTGTTACTGTTGTTGTTGCTGTTGTTTTTAGTGTTGTTGTTGTGCTTGTTGTTGTTCCTGTTGTTGTTCCTGTTGTTGTTGATGTTGTTGTTTTTGTTCCTGTTGTTGTTGTTGTTTTTGTTCCTGGTGTTGTTGATGTTGTTTTTATTGTTGTTGTTGTTACTGTTTTTGTTGCTGTTGTCTTAATTGCTGTTGTTACTCTTATTGTTGCTGTTGTTATTGCTGTTGTTGCTACTGTTGTTGCTGTTGTTATTGCTGATGTTGTTAAAGTTGTTGTTGCTGTTGTTATTGCTGTTGTTATTATTGCTGTTGTTATTGCTGTTGTTGCTGCAGTTGTTTTAGTGCTGTTATTACTGTTGTTTTTGCTGTTTTTGCTGATGTGCTGTTGTTACTGATGTTGTTGATGTTGTTGTTTTCTTTGCTGTTGTTGTTGCTGTTGTTGTTGCTGATGTTGTTGCTGTTGTTGCTGCTTTTGCTGTTAATGTTGCTGTAGTTTTTGTTGCTGTTGTTGTTTGCTGATGTTGTTGCTGTTGTTACTGTTGTTGTTGCTGTTGCTTTTGCTGTTGTTGTTGCGATTGTTGTTGCTGTTGTTATTACTGTTCTTGTTGTTGTTGCTGCTGTAGTTTCAACTGTTTTTTTTGCTGCTGTTGTTTTTGCGTCTGTTGTTGCTGCTGTTGTTTTTTCCGTCTGTTGTTGCTGTTGTTGTTTTTGCGTCTGTTGTTGCTGCTGTTGTTTTTTCCGTCTGTTGTTGCTGTAGTTGTTTTTGCGTCTATTGTTGCTGTTGTTGTTTTTGCGTCTGTTGTTGCTGTAGTTGTTTTTGCGTCTGTTGTTGCTGTAGTTGTTTTTGCGTCTATTATTGCTGTTGTTGTTTTTGCGTCTCTTGTTGTTTTTGCGTCTGTTGTTGCTGTTGTTGTTGTGTCTTGGTTTGAAGCGATGACGGGGTTTGCTTATTTCTAATGATGGCCTAGAGGACAGCCATATCGGGGTCAGAACAAGAAGATGCCCCCTGACAGCAACTATGTGAGAATATGAATAAGTTCAGTCTCTGCTGAGATTGTATATCTAGTACACCCCTTACCATGGCAGATTGTATGTCTAGTACGCCCCTTGCTGCACATTGTGTTGTCACCTGTAACTTTCAAATAAATTCATGAATGGAAATATTTACTCTTGTGCTAGCGGAGAACATGACGAGGGTTAATGATGGCTAGCAGGGTTGTCGTGTATCTAGATTTACAGTATCTGACAAGAAAAAGACAGATACCTGTGTTTAGTCATGCATGAATGGATCGTTCTTTGAGTTGGCTGGTCGTGTCCTGCAGCTGCCAGCTCAACAAGAGACCATTGCATGTGATGTCATCGATCACGTGATTACATAATCATGCAACTGCTTGCGTCAGCATGAATATAAACACATAAAAATAAGAGAGAGAGAGAGAGAGAGAGAGAGAGAGAGAAATAAAGAGAGAGAGACACAGAGAAGGGAGTGAGAATTTAGAAACAAGAAAAGCTCCAGATATTGAAACTGCCTGACAAACACAAGGGGAGAAAATGACACCACGTGGTCACATGGACACACAAATATGGAAGTTTTTCAGCCAATCAGATCTTGTGCTTCTACTGCTGCTTACCTGACAAAAAAAGTTGTCATTAAGTGCAGTCCTTGCTGTAACCGGAAGCAATTCAGTTTTTGCGAAACAAGAACGACGGGAGGAGAAATGAAAATCAGGAAGAAAATCAACATTATATTCTTACATATGTTGTCACCTGCGTTGTTGTTACTGTTGATAATGCTACATCATATGGTTATATTGTTGTTGCAGCTGTTGTTATTGCTACCCATGTTGTTATTGGGTTGCTACCTGTTTGTACTGCACTGTCTGTCCTGTTAACAGTACTGCCTAATTTTCTTGTTACTGTCTCTGTTCTGATGTTGATATTCATACTGCTTTTTTGCTGTTTTTGTCCTGTTGTTGGTGTTTTTTTGTGGTGCTGCTGCTGTTGTTTTTGTCCTGCTGTTGGTGTTTCGTTTGCATACAGCCAAGACCCTAATCTCTGTGCTACTGACACATCAGAATCTCTAGAACTGACAGAGAGAAGATATAAAAAAAAATGAAGAGATTAACAAAGAAATAAGAAGACGACACAAGGAAGAGAAAGGAAGTAAATTGTGACTAAGACTGAAAAGCAGTTTAATGATGGCAAAGAATTTCATCACAAGATAAACAGAGAACTGTGTGGTAAAAGAACAAGTAAAAGAACAGGGTGTCTGCAAACAAAGGAGAATAAAGTTATTATGGAAAAAAGAGGAAATGATGGACAGACGGACAGAACACTGAACAGACTTGTATAATGACCACAGCTATACCGGTGTGAATTCTGGAACTTGCACATACACTTGATTCCTTGCAAACTAAGTGTCTACTTAAGTTCAAAAGACTATTCTAACCAAGCGTCTTAAGAGATGATATTAAGAGAGAAAAACCTGACACTGGTGTCGACAAAGACTGACTCTCACTTGTGTACAAATTCCACTTAAGAAGAGACTCGGGAACTGATTCTGACAGTAACCTCGGGACTGCCTGCATGTGAAAAGTTTGGAATTTCAAGAAAGGAATAAAGTTTATGAATTTTAGGTTGGGCAGAAGAGTACTTCTGAGGTGAACAGCAGAGTAAGCAAGGCTTTGTTTGTGTGTGTGTGTGCGTGCGTGCGTGTGTGTGTGTGTGTGTGTGTGAGAGAGAGAGAAAGAGAGAGAGAGAAGGTCAGTCCTAGGTTTCGGGAGAAAACAGTTGTTCACCCGCTGACTGTTCTTGGTTAGATTTGAACAGAGGCCACAAACAGAAAGTTGCACTCTCACGGAATTCTGTGAACTAACTTACTTTTCTTGAATATGATTATTTTTTTTGTGAAGAATAATTCTGAGCTCTTTGTATTGCAAAAGAGACAATGATATGAGCACGTACAAATGCAGAACAAACAGTGTCAAACCAATTTTTCGGCCATATGCCTTTATGAAGAGCTATGGAAATAAGGAAAGAGCTAATAAACATAAAATGGCATTTAGCTGGAAGAGATCCACTTACTTAGTACATGAAGCAAGTAATGTCTGCTGGCTTACTCACTTAGACTGTAGAGCAACAGTGTTCTTGTATATGTGATATGTAGTACGTCCTCCTTGTGTCTTGGTTGATAAAGTGCTTGTGTATATGATATGTGGTATGTCCTCCCTGTGTCTTGTATGTCCTCCTTGTGTCTTGTATGTCCTCCTTGTGTCTTGTATGTCGTCCTTACGTCTTGATCGATGAAGTGTTTGGTTTTGACAAGTAGTTAACCTTTGATGCTATGATTTTGTCTACACGAGACAGCCATACCAAGTGCTGACGAGTCCTAGAATCTTCCCTATCTTTGTTTTATGTTGTGGGAGAAAGAAGGAGAGGAAGATCAAGAGAAACCTATCTCTCTAACTGACTGACTGACTGACTGACTGACTGACTGACTGACTGACTGACCGACCGATCGACTGACTGACTGACCGACCGACTGATTGATTGACCCACCGACCGACTGACTGACCGACCGACAGACCGTTCGACCTACTGACTGACTAACTGATTGATTGACTGACTGATTGCTTGACTGACTGACTGACTGACCAAGTACCAAGGAAAAAGGAAGCACTTGGACTGAAGAGGAAACTAAAGCAAAGTCAGACAGATAGACAGACAGACAGATAGACAGACAGACAGATAGACAGACAATTAGACAGACAGACAGACAGATAGACAGACAAACAGGCAGATGGTGTTAAGAACTGAATGGACACATGTGATCTGCACAGTTAGCTGACACAACATAGAGCTGGCTGACAAAACATACAGTTAGCTGACACAACTTATAGTTAGCTGACACAACACTTAGCTGACACAACACACAGTTAGCTGACACAACGTACAGTTAGCTAACAAAACATATAGTTAGCTGACAAAACATATTTAGCTGACAAAACATTTAGTTATCTGACACAATGTATAGTTAGGCAACATACAAATAGCTGACACAGCATATAGTTAGCATACACAACATATAGCTGAAACCACTGACACTATGCTCTTTCACAAGATCAAGCTTGATAAGGAGTGGATTGCACTAACTCTTGGAGCAGGCACAAAAAAACACAGCCCCACCGCCCACATAAACATCTCTACATTTTAGTCTTCACTTTCCTCCTCCAGCAGATCTCATCTATTTAGGTACTCTCTTCTCTCAGCAGATCTCATCTATTTAGGTACTCTCTTCTCTCAGCAGATCTCATCTATTTAGGTACTCTCTTCTCTCAGCAGATCTCATCTATTTAGGTACTCTCTTCTCTCAGCAGATCTCATCTATTTAGGTATTCTCTTCTCTCAGCAGATCTCATCTATTTAGGTACTATCTTCTCTCAGCAGATCTCATCTATTTAGGTACTCTCTTCTCTCAGCAGATCTCATCTATTTAGTTACTCTCTTCTCTCAGCAGATCTCATCTATTTAGTTACTCTCTTCTCTCAGCAGATCTCATCTATTTAGGTACCCTCTTCTCTCAGCAGATCTCATCTATTTAGTTACTCTCTTCTCTCAGCAGATCTCATCTATTTAGGTACTCTCTTCTCTCAGCAGATCTCATCTATTTAGTTACTCTCTTCTCTCAGCAGATCTCATCTATTTAGGTACTCTCTTCTCTCAGCAGATCTCATCTATTTAGTTACTCTCTTCTCTCAGCAGATCTCATCTATTTAGGTAGTCTCTTCTCTCAGCAGATCTCATCTATTTAGGTACTATCTTCTCTCAGCAGATCTCATCTATTTAGGTACTCTCTTCTCTCAGCAGATCTCATCTATTTAGGTACTCTCTTCTCTCAGCAGATCTCATCTATTTAAGTACTCTCTTCTCTCAGCAGATCTCATCTATTTAGGTACTCTCTTCTCTCAGCAGATCTCATCTATTTAGGTACTCTCTTCTCTCAGCAGATTTCATCTATTTAGGTACTCTCTTCTCTCAGCAGATCTCATCTATTTAGTTACTCTCTTCTCTCAGCAGATCTCATCTATTTAGGTACTATCTTCTCTCAGCAGATCTCATCTATTTAGTTTCTCTCTTCCCCCGGCTCGAGTTCGACCTGTCCAGGTGCTCTGTTTCCCCGACTTATCTCACCTGTCTAGATGCTCTGTTTCCCCGACTTATCTCACCTGTCCAGGTGCTCTGTTTCCCCGACTTATCTCACCTGTCCAGATGCTCTGTTTCCCCGACTTATCTCACCTGTCTAGATGCTCTGTTTCCCCGACTTATCTCACCTGTCTAGATGCTCTGTTTCCCCGACTTATCTCACCTGTCCAGGTGCTCTGTTTCCCCGACTTATCTCACCTGTCCAGGTGCTCTGTTTCCCCGACTTATCTCACCTGTCCAGGTGCTCTGTTTCCCCGACTTATCTCACCTGTCTAGATGCTCTGTTTCCCCGACTTATCTCACCTGTCTAGATGCTCTGTTTCCCCGACTTATCTCACCTATCAAGGTGCTCCCTGAGAAAAGATCTTTTAGTTTCGACTGATTCGTCCTCTTTGGCAAGAACCCATCTTAGCTTCCAGCAACAGTCACACAAAAAATTAGTTCTTAAAAGTGTGGTAGATGATTGATAGAAAGTCATGAAAGTGTGGTAGATAGTTGAGAGAAAGTCATGAAAGTGTGGTAGATAGTTGAGAGAAAGTCATGAAAGTGTGGTAGATAGTTGAGAGAAAGTCATGAAAGTGTGGTAGATAGTTGAGAGAAAGTCATGAAAGTGTGGTAGATAGTTGTTGAAAGTCATGAAAGTGTGGTAGATAGTTGACAGAAAGTCATGAAAGTGTGGTAGATAGTTGAGAGAAAGTCATGAAAGTGTGGTAGATAGTTGAGAGAAAGTCATGAAAGTGTGGTAGATAGTTGAGAGAAAGTCATGAAAGTGTGGTAGATAGTTGAGAGAAAGTCATGAAAGTGTGGTAGATAGTTGAGAGAAAGTCATGAAAGTGTGGTAGATAGTTGAGAGAAAGTCATGAAAGTGTGGTAGATAGTTGTTGAAAGTCATGAAAGTGTGGTAGATAGTTGACAGAAAGTCACGAAAGTGTAGTAGATAGTTGACAGAAAGTCATGAAAGTGTAGTAGATAGTTGACAGAATGTCATGAAAGTGTGGTAGATAGTTGACAGAAAGTCATGAAAGTGTAGTAGATAGTTGACATAAAGTCACGAAAGTGTGGTAGATAGTTGAGAGAAAGTCATGAAAGTGTAGTAGATAGTTGACAGAATGTCATGAAAGTGTAGTAGATAGTTGACAGAAAGTCATGAAAGTGTAGTAGATAGTTGACAGAAAGTCATGAAAGTGTGGTAGATAATCGACAGAACGGAGCTCCTCTTGTCTTTGACTGATGTGACCAAAGTGGAATGTACGGTTCAACGTTGAGTCATTTTTCATGAAATCCTCTCAGACGCCGGGCTGCGATGCTTTGCCTCGTCGCGCGCTCTGATTTCCCGTGTACGTGAGTCCTGTCCGGGGTTCCTGGCCCCACGGGGATGTCCGGGGTTCCTGGCCCCACGGGGATGTCGAGGGTTCCTGGCCCCACGGGGATGTTGGTGAGGACCAAGAGACACTGCAGGCTACGACCGGAAGTTTGAAGGGCGAGACCAGATTGCCTGGCCAACATCCGGGAACATCATTTATCCCGAGTAAATACTGCCATCAAATATGGCGGGCAGACGTTAAGTGAGGCCTGGCTTGAGCCCGTCTCCTGGAACAACAACAGTCAGTTCAGTCACGTGTTTTCTGTGTCGTCTGTCTCGGTCTCCTTGCAAACTGTGCTCATCTCGGCCTTATATATGTTCTGTTCTCATTTTTTCATTCATTCCTTCATCATCATCATCATCATCATTATCATCATCATCAACTTTTTGTCGTAACTGTTGGTAAAATTCTTTTATTTACCAGAGGCCGAGCTTAATGATGTGATTCATCAGACGTCTCCATTTTGCATGGTCCTTGTAATTTATAATCAGATTATTTCCTTTTGTTTTCCTATGTCATGTGGCTCCTTCATATATTTTTCTCTCTTTCTTCCTGCTTTTTTTTATTTCCCTTGAGTTTTACAGTGATTCTCTGACTCTCTCTGCCTGATGTTTTCTCGTATCTTTGGAGACCAAAGAAATATCATCACGACAGAAATGAGATGTTTAAGGAGAATACTAAATGCGAAAGAACAGAGCAAATAAGAAATGGCACCATTAGGCAAAGACTGGAATAACACCAGTATTATACTACATCCAGAAAGGTAAAGACTGGAATAACACCAGTATTATACTACATCCAGAAAGGTAAAGACTGGAATAACACCAGTATTATACTACATCCAGAAAGGTAAAGACTAGAATAACACCAGTATTATACTACATCCAGAAAGTCAAAGACTAGAATAACACCAGTATTATACTACATCCAGAAAGGTAAAGACTAGAATAACACCAGTATTATACTACATCCAGAAAGTCAAAGACTAGAATAACACCAGTATTATACTACATCCAGAAAGTCAAAGACTAGAATAACACCAGTATTATACTACATCCAGAAGTCAAAGACTAGAATAACACCAGTATTATACTACATCCAGAAAGGTAAAGACTAGAATAACACCAGTATTATACTACATCCAGAAAGTCAAAGACTAGAATAACACCAGTATTATACTACATCCAGAAAGGTAAAGACTAGAAAACACCAGTATTATACTACATCCAGAAAGTCAAAGACTAGAATAACACCAGTATTATACTACATCCAGAAAGGTAAAGACTAGAATAACACCAGTATTATACTACATCCAGAAAGTCAAAGACTAGAATAACACCAGTATTATACTACATCCAGAAAGGTAAAGACTAGAATAACACCAGTATTATACTACATCCAGAAAGGTAAAGACTAGAATAACACCAGTATTATACTACATCCAGAAAGGTAAAGACTGGAATAACACCAGTATTATACTACATCCAGAAAGGTAAAGACTGGAATAACACTAGTATTATACTACATCCAGAAAGGTAAAGACTGGAATAACACCAGTATTATACTACATCCAGAAAGTCAAAGACTAGAATAACACCAGTATTATACTACATCCAGAAAGGTAAAGACTAGAATAACACCAGTATTATACTACATCCAGAAAGTCAAAGACTAGAATAACACCAGTATTATACTACATCCAGAAAGTCAAAGACTAGAATAACACCAGTATTATACTACATCCAGAAAGTCAAAGACTAGAATAACACCAGTATTATACTACATCCAGAAAGGTAAAGACTAGAATAACACCAGTATTATACTACATCCAGAAAGTCAAAGACTAGAATAACACCAGTATTATACTACATCCAGAAAGGTAAAGACTAGAATAACACCAGTATTATACTACATCCAGAAAGTCAAAGACTAGAATAACACCAGTATTATACTACATCCAGAAAGGTAAAGACTAGAATAACACCAGTATTATACATCCAGAAAGTCAAAGACTAGAATAACACCAGTATTATACTACATCCAGAAAGGTAAAGACTAGAATAACACCAGTATTATACTACATCCAGAAAGGTAAAGACTAGAATAACACCAGTATTATACTACATCCAGAAAGGTAAAGACTGGAATAACACCAGTATTATACTACATCCAGAAAGGTAAAGACTGGAATAACACTAGTATTATACTACATCCAGAAAGGTAAAGACTGGAATAACACCAGTATTATACTACATCCAGAAAGGTAAAGACTAGAATAACACCAGTATTATACTACATCCAGAAAGGTAAAGACTAGAATAACACTAGTATTATACTACATCCAGAAAGATAAAGACTGGAATAACACCAGTATTATACTACATCCAGAAAGATAAAGACTGGAATAACACCAGTATTATACTACATCCAGAATGGTAAAGACTGGAATAACACCAGTATTATACTACATACAGAAAGGTAAAGACTGGAATAACACCAGTATTATACTACATCCAGAAAGGTAAAGACTAGAATAACACCAGTATTATACTACATCCAGAAAGACAGAGACTGGAATAACCCCAGTATTATACTACATCCAGAAAGGTAAAGACTGGAATAACACCAGTATTATACTACATCCAGAAAGGCAAAGACTGGAATAACACCAGTATTATACTACATCCAGAAAGACAAAGACTGGAATAACACCAGTATTATACTACATCCAGAAAGACAAAGACTGGAATAACACCAGTATTATACTACATCTAGAAAGACAAAGACTGGAATAACACCAGTATTATACTACATCCAGAAAGACAGAGACTGGAATAACACCAGTATTATACTACATCCAGAAAGACAGAGACTGGAATAACACCAGTATTATACTACATCCAGAAAGGCAAAGACTGGAATAACACCAGTATTATACTACATCCAGAAAGGTAGAGACTGGAATAACACCAGTATTATACTACATCCAGAAAGACAGAGACTGGAATAACACCAGTATTATACTACATCCAGAAAGGTAAAGACTGGAATAACACCAGTATTATACTACATCCAGAAAGACAGAGACTGGAATAACACCAGTATTATACTACATCCAGAAAGACAAAGACTGGAATAACACCAGTATTATACTACATCCAGAAAGACAAAGACTGGAATAACACCAGTATTATACTACATCCAGAAAGACAAAGACTGGAATAACACCAGTATTATACTACATCCAGAAAGTCAAAGACTAGAATAACACCAGTATATACTACATCCAGAAAGGTAAAGACTAGAATAACACCAGTATTATACTACATCCAGAAAGTCAAAGACTAGAATAACACCAGATTATACTACATCCAGAAAGGTAAAGACTAGAATAACACCAGTATTATACTACATCCAGAAAGTCAAAGACTAGAATAACACCAGTATTATACTACATCCAGAAAGGTAAAGACTAGAATAACACCAGTATTATACTACATCCAGAAAGTCAAAGACTAGAATAACACCAGTATTATACTACATCCAGAAAGGTAAAGACTAGAATAACACCAGTATTATACTACATCCAGAAAGGTAAAGACTAGAATAACACCAGTATTATACTACATCCAGAAAGGTAAAGACTAGAATAACACCAGTATTATACTACATCCAGAAAGGTAAAGACTGGAATAACACCAGATTATACTACATCCAGAAAGGTAAAGACTGGAATAACACAGTATTATACTACATCCAGAAAGGTAAGACTAGAATAACACCAGTATTATACTACATCCAGAAAGGTAAGACTAGAATAACACTAGTATTATACTACATCCAGAAGGTAAAGACTGGAATAACACCAGTATTATACTACATCCAGAAAGATAAAGACTGGAATAACACCAGTATTATACTACATCCAGAATGGTAAAGACTGGAAAACACCAGTATTATACTACATACAGAAAGGTAAAGACTGGAATAACACCAGTATTATACTACATCCAGAAAGGTAAAGACTAGAATAACACCAGTATTATACTACATCCAGAAAGACAGAGACTGGAATAACCCCAGTATTATACTACATCCAGAAAGGTAAAGACTGGAATAACACCAGTATTATACTACATCCAGAAAGGTAAAGACTGGAATAACACCAGTATTATACTACATCCAGAAAGACAAAGACTGGAATAACACCAGTATTATACTACATCCAGAAAGACAAAGACTGGAATAACACCAGTATTATACTACATCTAGAAAGACAAAGACTGGAATAACACCAGTATTATACTACATCCAGAAAGACAGAGACTGGAATAACACCAGTATTATACTACATCCAGAAAGACAGAGACTGGAATAACACCAGTATTATACTACATCCAGAAAGGCAAAGACTGGAATAACACCAGTATTATACTACATCCAGAAAGGTAAAGACTGGAATAACACCAGTATTATACTACATCCAGAAAGACAGAGACTGGAATAACACCAGTATTATACTACATCCAGAAAGGTAAAGACTGGAATAACACCAGTATTATACTACATCCAGAAAGACAGAGACTGGAATAACACCAGTATTATACTACATCCAGAAAGACAAAGACTGGAATAACACCAGTATTATACTACATCCAGAAAGGCAAAGACTGGAATAACACCAGATTTTACTACATCCAGAAAGGTAAAGACTAGAATAACACCAGTATTATACTACATCCAGAAAGGTAAAGACTGGAATAACACCAGTATTATACTACATCCAGAAAGATAAAGACTAGAATAACACCAGTATTATACTACATCCAGAAAGGTAAAGACTAGAATAACACCAGTATTATACTACATCCAGAAAGGTAAAGACTAGAATAACACCAGTATTATACTACATCCAGAAAGGCAAAGACTAGAATAACACCAGTATTATACTACATCCAGAAAGGTAAAGACTAGAATAACACCAGTATTATACTACATCCAGAAAGGTAAAGACTAGAATAACACCAGTATTATACTACATCCAGAAAGACAAAGACTGGAATAACACCAGTATTATACTACATCCAGAAAGACAAAGACTGGAATAAGACCAGTATTATACTACATCCAGAAAGGCAAAGACTGGAATAAGACTAGTATTATACTACATCCAGAAAGGCAAAGACTAGAATAACACCAGTATTATACTACATCCAGAAAAGTAAAGACTAGAATAACACCAGTATTATACTACATCAAGAAAGGTAAAGACTGGAATAACACCAGTATTATACTACGTCCAGAAAGACAGAGACTGGAATAACACCAGTATTATACTACATCCAGAAAGGCAAAGACTGGAATAACACCAGTATTATACTACATCCAGAAAGACAGAGACTGGAATAACACCAGTATTATACTACATCCAGAAAGACAGAGACTGGAATAACACCAGTATTATACTACATCCAGAAAGACAGAGACTGGAATAACACCAGTATTATACTACATCCAGAAAGGAAAAGACTGGAATAACACTAGTATTATACTACATCCAGAAAGGTAAAGACTGGAATAACACCAGTATTATACTACATCCAGAAAGGTAAAGACTGGAATAACACTAGTATTATACTACATCCAGAAAGGTAAAGACTGGAATAACACTAGTATTATACTACATCCAGAAAGGTAAAGACTGGAATAACACTAGTATTATACTACATCCAGAAAGGTAAAGACTGGAATAACACCAGTATATACTACATCCAGAAAGGTAAAGACTGGAATAACACCAGTATTATACTACATCCAGAAAGGTAAAGACTAGAATAACACCAGTATTACTACATCCAGAAGGTAAAGACTGGAATAACACCAGTATTATACTACATCCAGAAAGGTAAAGACTAGAATAACACTAGTATTATACTACATCCAGAAGGTAAAGACTGGAATAACACCAGTATTATACTACATCCAGAAAGATAAAGACTGGAATAACACCAGTATTATACTACATCCAGAAAGGTAAAGACTGGAATAACACCAGTATTATACATCCAGAAAGGCAAAGACTGGAATAACACCAGTATTATACTACATCCAGAAAGACAGAGACTGGAATAACACCAGTATTATACTACATCCAGAAAGACAGAGACTGGAATAACACCAGTATTATACTACATCCAGAAAGACAGAGACTGGAATAACACCAGTATTATACTACATCCAGAAAGGAAAAGACTGGAATAACACTAGTATTATACTACATCCAGAAAGGTAAAGACTGGAATAACACCAGTATTATACTACATCCAGAAAGGTAAAGACTGGAATAACACTAGTATTATACTACATCCAGAAAGGTAAAGACTGGAATAACACTAGTATTATACTACATCCAGAAAGGTAAAGACTGGAATAACACTAGTATTATACTACATCCAGAAAGGTAAAGACTGGAATAACACCAGTATTATACTACATCCAGAAAGGTAAAGACTGGAATAACACTAGTATTATACTACATCCAGAAAGGCAAAGACTGGAATAACACCAGTATTATACTACATCCAGAAAGGCAAAGACTGGAATAACACCAGTATTATACTACATCCAGAAAGGTAAAGACTGGAATAACACCAGTATTATACTACATCCAGAAAGGCAAAGACTGGAATAACACTAGTATTATACTACATCCAGAAAGGCAAAGACTGGAATAACACCAGTATTATACTACATCCAGAAAGACAGAGACTGGAATAACACTAGTATTATACTACATCCAGAAAGGCAAAGACTGGAATAACACCAGTATTATACTACATCCAGAAAGACAGAGACTGGAATAACACTAGTATTATACTACATCCAGAAAGGTAAAGACTGGAATAACACTAGTATTATACTACATCCAGAAAGGTAAAGACTGGAATAACACCAGTATTATACTACATCCAGAAAGGTAAAGACTGGAATAACACCAGTATTATACTACATCCAGAAAGGTAAAGACTGGAATAACACTAGTATTATACTACATCCAGAAAGGTAAAGACTGGAATAACACTAGTATTATACTACATCCAGAAAGGTAAAGACTGGAATAACACTAGTATTATACTACATCCAGAAAGGTAAAGACTAGAATAACACTAGTATTATACTACATCCAGAAAGGTAAAGACTAGAATAACACTAGTATTATACTACATCCAGAAAGGTAAAGACTAGAATAACACTAGTATTATACTACATACAGAAAGGTAAAGACTAGAATAACACCAGTATTATACTACATCCAGAAAGGTAAAGACTAGAATAACACCAGTATTATACTACATCCAGAAAGGTAAAGACTGGAATAACACCAGTATTATACTACATCCAGAAAGGTAAAGACTGGAATAACACTAGTATTATACTACATCCAGAAAGGTAAAGACTGGAATAACACTAGTATTATACTACATCCAGAAAGGTAAAGACTGGAATAACACCAGTATACTACATCCAGAAAGGCAAAGACTGGAATAACACTAGTATTATACTACATCCAGAAAGGTAAAGACTGGAATAACACTAGTATTATACTACATCCAGAAAGGTAAAGACTGGAATAACACCAGTATTATACTACATCCAGAAAGGTAAAGACTAGAATAACACCAGTATTATACTACATCCAGAAAGGTAAAGACTAGAATAACACCAGTATTATACTACATCCAGAAAGGTAAAGACTGGAATAACACCAGTATTATACTACATCCAGAAAGGCAAAGACTAGAATAACACCAGTATTATACTACATCCAGAAAGGTAAAGACTAGAATAACACCAGTATTATACTATATCCAGAAAGGCAAAGACTGGAATAACACTAGTATTATACTACATCCAGAAAGGTAAAGACTGGAATAACACTAGTATTATACTACATCCAGAAAGGCAAAGACTGGAATAACACCAGTATTATACTACATCCAGAAAGGCAAAGACTGGAATAACACTAGTATTATACTACATCCAGAAAGGTAAAGACTGGAATAACACTAGTATTATACTACATCCAGAAAGGCAAAGACTGGAATAACACTAGTATTACTACATCCAGAAAGGTAAAGACTGGAATAACACTAGTATTATACTACATCCAGAAAGGTAAAGACTGGAATAACACCAGTATTATACTACATCCAGAAAGGTAAAGACTAGAATAACACCAGTATTATACTACATCCAGAAAGGTAAAGACTAGAATAACACCAGTATTATACTACATCCAGAAAGGTAAAGACTGGAATAACACCAGTATTATACTACATCCAGAAAGGCAAAGACTAGAATAACACCAGTATTATACTACATCCAGAAGGTAAAGACTAGAATAACACCAGTATTATACTATATCCAGAAAGGCAAAGACTGGAATAACACTAGTATTATACTACATCCAGAAAGGTAAAGACTGGAATAACACTAGTATTATACTACATCCAGAAAGGCAAAGACTGGAATAACACTAGTATTATACTACATCCAGAAAGGCAAAGACTGGAATAACACTAGTATTATACTACATCCAGAAAGGTAAAGACTGGAATAACACTAGTATTATACTACATCCAGAAAGGCAAAGACTGGAATAACACTAGTATTATACTACATCCAGAAAGGCAAGACTGGAATAACACCAGTATTATACTACATCCAGAAGGTAAAGACTGGAATAACACTAGTATTATACATCCAGAAAGGTAAAGACTAGAATAACACTAGTATTATACTACATCCAGAAAGGCAAAGACTGGAATAACACTAGTATTATACTACATCCAGAAAGGCAAAGACTGGAATAACACTAGTATTATACTACATCCAGAAAGGTAAAGACTAGAATAACACCAGTATTATACTACATCCAGAAAGGTAAAGACTGGAATAACACCAGTATTATACTACATCCAGAAAGGCAAAGACTAGAATAACACCAGTATTATACTACATCCAGAAAGGTAAAGACTAGAATAACACCAGTATTATACTATATCCAGAAAGGCAAAGACTGGAATAACACTAGTATTATACTACATCCAGAAAGGTAAAGACTGGAATAACACTAGTATTATACTACATCCAGAAAGGCAAAGACTGGAATAACACTAGTATTATACTACATCCAGAAAGGCAAAGACTGGAATAACACTAGTATTATACTACATCCAGAAAGGTAAAGACTGGAATAACACTAGTATTATACTACATCCAGAAAGGCAAAGACTGGAATAACACTAGTATTATACTACATCCAGAAAGGCAAAGACTGGAATAACACCAGTATTATACTACATCCAGAAAGGTAAAGACTGGAATAACACTAGTATTATACTACATCCAGAAAGGTAAAGACTAGAATAACACTAGTATTATACTACATCCAGAAAGGCAAAGACTGGAATAACACTAGTATTATACTACATCCAGAAAGGCAAAGACTGGAATAACACTAGTATTATACTACATCCAGAAAGGCAAAGACTGGAATAACACCAGTATTATACTACATCCAGAAACAGCAAGTCAAATGGTTCGGCCATGTTACACGACTACCACAGACAAAATATCACAGACAACATCCACACTAAGATTTGTAGGTAACACAGGAAGAGGCCGTCAATACAAGAGATGAAGAGAGGAAGTTACAGGATCATTAAATATCCCATTCTAAGAAGCAAATCATCGAGCCCTATCAAGAAGTCTGTTTGTGCCCTCAACACGGAAAGGTATATGAGGAAGGAGACAAGACAAGACAAACAAGACAAGTGTCTTTGGTTTCTGCTGCACCCAGATTCTGTGCCTGGTCCCACGGGAATGGTATGTGTTACTTTTTCATTCCATAAAATCACTTCGTATTCTTGACTTCAAGGACCGGCTAGCGCAGTGGTTAGAGCACTCGTCTAGCAACCGAATGGTCGAGGGTTCGAATCCTCAGCTGAGCAGGATTTTTGTTTCCGAATAAATATTCGTCAGGTTATGTTCTTACTTAGATTCTGAACTTCTCTTTCCACGTTCACGTTGTCGGAAGAAATGTTATAGTATTGTAGTATATGTTTTTTAATGGATTGATGATTTATTGGTGTAGTATATTTATCTTTACTTTACTGACGTGAATTAATTGTTCAGTCTTTTATTTCTTCTTGCCGCCGTCGTACTGAGTGGTGGAAGGCTGACTACCCCATACATTCACACCTTACGTATAAATAACGGGAACACGAGACAACAATCCTTTTTTCTTAAAATCACGATCCTTGTATTTACAAAATTCTGATCCACAAGGAAATGCGAATCAAACGAATCCTATGCGCATGAAGTCCATATATTTATATATTTCCACACGCGTTATTTGATTCATACAAAAAAAAAAGTTTCCTTGAATAATGTGAGTTCAATCCTGATTACAAATGCACACAACTAAACTATACACGTCAGCCTCCATCTATCGCATGACCCTCCTTGTCCACGTCTGCCGCTCGACTTCCACGTGCTCAGCTTATCCCCCTTTTTTTCTCTTCTCGTCTTATATACCTGGTCAGCGCCGGACTCGAAGGCCTGGGGATTTCCATTCAAAACCGGGTCACTGCTTGCTTATTTTTCCACTCCTTACAGTATTAGAATTTTGTTATTGTTTGCACTGTTTTAGTGTTAGAATTTTGTTATTGTTTGCACTGTTTTATTACTGTGTCTAGGTTATAATAAAATTCCTGTGTTTGTGTAACTATCTGTCGTGCTGATGTAGCTATCTGTCGTGCTGGTGTAACTATATGTCGTGCTGATGTAGCTATCTGTCGTGCTGGTGTAACTATCTGTCGTGCTGGTGTAACTATCTGTCGTGCTGGTGTAGTTATCTGTCGTGCTGGTGTAGGTATCTGTCGTGCTGGTGAAGCTATCTGTCGTGCTGGTGAAGCTATCTGTCGTGCTGGTGAAGCTATCTGTCGTGCTGGTGTAGTTATCTGTCATGCTGGTGAAGCTATCTGTCGTGCTGGTGTAGTTATCTGTCGTGCTGGTGAAGCTATCTGTCGTGCTGGTGTAGTTATCTGTCGTGCTGGTGTAGTTATCTGTCGTGCTGGTGTAGTTATCTGTCGTGCTGGTGAAGCTATCTGTCGTGCTGGTGTAGTTATCTGTCGTGCTGGTGAAGCTATCTGTCGTGTGGTGTAGTTATCTGTCGTGCTGGTGTAGTTATCTGTCGTGCTGGTGTAGTTATCTGTCGTGCTGGTGTAGTTATCTGTCGTGCTGGTGTAGTTATCTGTCGTGCTGGTGTAGTTATCTGTCGTGCTGGTGTAGTTATCTGTCGTGCTGGTGAAGCTATCTGTCGTGCTGGTGTAGTTATCTGTCGTGCTGGTGAAGCTATCTGTCGTGCTGGTGTAGTTATCTGTCGTGCTGGTGTAGTTATCTGTCGTGCTGGTGTAGTTATCTGTCGTGCTGGTGTGTAGTTATCTGTCGTGCTGGTGTAGTTATCTGTCGTGCTGGTGTAGTTATCTGTCGTGCTGGTGAAGTTATCTGTCGTGCTGGCCATGTTACACGACTACCACAGACAAAATATCACAGACAACATCCACACTAAGATTTGTAGGTAACACAGGAAGAGGCCGTCAATACAAGAGATGAAGAGAGGAAGTTACAGGATCATTAAATATCCCATTCTAAGAAGCAAATCATCGAGCCCTATCAAGAAGTCTGTTTGTGCCCTCAACACGGAAAGGTATATGAGGAAGGAGACAAGACAAGACAAACAAGACAAGTGTCTTTGGTTTCTGCTGCACCCAGATTCTGTGCCTGGTCCCACGGGAATGGTATGTGTTACTTTTTCATTCCATAAAATCACTTCGTATTCTTGACTTCAAGGACCGGCTAGCGCAGTGGTTAGAGCACTCGTCTAGCAACCGAATGGTCGAGGGTTCGAATCCTCAGCTGAGCAGGATTTTTGTTTCCGAATAAATATTCGTCAGGTTATGTTCTTACTTAGATTCTGAACTTCTCTTTCCACGTTCACGTTGTCGGAAGAAATGTTATAGTATTGTAGTATATGTTTTTTAATGGATTGATGATTTATTGGTGTAGTATATTTATCTTTACTTTACTGACGTGAATTAATTGTTCAGTCTTTTATTTCTTCTTGCCGCCGTCGTACTGAGTGGTGGAAGGCTGACTACCCCATACATTCACACCTTACGTATAAATAACGGGAACACGAGACAACAATCCTTTTTTCTTAAAATCACGATCCTTGTATTTACAAAATTCTGATCCACAAGGAAATGCGAATCAAACGAATCCTATGCGCATGAAGTCCATATATTTATATATTTCCACACGCGTTATTTGATTCATACAAAAAAAAAAGTTTCCTTGAATAATGTGAGTTCAATCCTGATTACAAATGCACACAACTAAACTATACACGTCAGCCTCCATCTATCGCATGACCCTCCTTGTCCACGTCTGCCGCTCGACTTCCACGTGCTCAGCTTATCCCCCTTTTTTTCTCTTCTCGTCTTATATACCTGGTCAGCGCCGGACTCGAAGGCCTGGGGATTTCCATTCAAAACCGGGTCACTGCTTGCTTATTTTTCCACTCCTTACAGTATTAGAATTTTGTTATTGTTTGCACTGTTTTAGTGTTAGAATTTTGTTATTGTTTGCACTGTTTTATTACTGTGTCTAGGTTATAATAAAATTCCTGTGTTTGTGTAACTATCTGTCGTGCTGATGTAGCTATCTGTCGTGCTGGTGTAACTATATGTCGTGCTGATGTAGCTATCTGTCGTGCTGGTGTAACTATCTGTCGTGCTGGTGTAACTATCTGTCGTGCTGGTGTAGTTATCTGTCGTGCTGGTGTAGGTATCTGTCGTGCTGGTGAAGCTATCTGTCGTGCTGGTGAAGCTATCTGTCGTGCTGGTGAAGCTATCTGTCGTGCTGGTGTAGTTATCTGTCGTGCTGGTGAAGCTATCTGTCGTGCTGGTGTAGTTATCTGTCGTGCTGGTGAAGCTATCTGTCGTGCTGGTGTAGTTATCTGTCGTGCTGTGTAGTTATCTGTCGTGCTGGTGTAGTTATCTGTCGTGCTGGTGAAGCTATCTGTCGTGCTGGTGTAGTTATCTGTCGTGCTGGTGAAGCTATCTGTCGTGCTGGTGTAGTTATCTGTCGTGCTGGTGTAGTTATCTGTCGTGCTGGTGTAGTTATCTGTCGTGCTGGTGTAGTTATCTGTCGTGCTGGTGTAGTTATCTGTCGTGCTGGTGTAGTTATCTGTCGTGCTGGTGAAGTTATCTGTCGTGCTGGTGTAGTTATCTGTCGTGCTGGTGTAACTATCTTTCGTGCTGGTGTAACTATCTGTCGTGCTGGTGAAGCTATCTGTCGTGCTGGTGAAGCTATCTGTCGTGCTGGTGTAGTTATCTGTCGTGCTGGTGTAGTTATCTGTCGTGCTGGTGAAGTTATCTGTCGTGCTGGTGTAGTTATCTGTCGTGCTGGTGAAGCTATCTGTCGTGCTGGTGTAGCTATCTGTCGTGCTGGTGTAGTTATCTGTCGTGCTGGTGAAGCTATCTGTCGTGCTGGTGTAGCTATCTGTCGTGCTGGTGAAGCTATCTGTCGTGCTGGTGAAGCTATCTGTCGTGCTGGTGAAGCTATCTGTCGTGCTGGTGTAGCTATCTGTCGTGCTGGTGTAGCTATCTGTCGTGCTGGTGTAGCTATCTGTCGTGCTGGTGAAGCTATCTGTCGTGCTGGTGTAGCTATCTGTCGTGCTGGTGTAGTTATCTGTCGTGCTGGTGTAGCTATCTGTCGTGCTGGTGTAGCTATCTGTCGTGCTGGTGTAGCTATCTGTCGTGCTGGTGTAACTATCTGTCGTGCTGGTGTAGTTATCTGTCGTGCTGGTGTAGCTATCTGTCGTTCTGGTGTAGCTATCTGTCGTGCTGGTGTAGTTATCTGTCGTGCTGGTGAAGCTATCTGTCGTGCTGGTGTAGTTATCTGTCGTGCTGGTGTAGCTATCTGTCGTGCTGGTGTAGTTATCTGTCGTGCTGGTGAAGCTATCTGTCGTGCTGGTGTAGTTATCTGTCGTGCTGGTGAAGCTATCTGTCGTGCTGGTGTAGTTATCTGTCGTGCTGGTGAAGTTATCTGTCGTGCTGGTGAAGCTATCTGTCGTGCTGGTGTAGCTATCTGTCGTGCTGGTGAAGCTATCTGTCGTGCTGGTGAAGTTATCTGTCGTGCTGGTGAAGCTATCTGTCGTGCTGGTGTAGCTATCTGTCGTGCTGGTGTAGCTATCTGTCGTGCTGGTGTAGCTATCTGTCGTGCTGGTGAAGCTATCTGTCGTGCTGGTGTAGCTATCTGTCGTGCTGGTGTAGTTATCTGTCGTGCTGGTGTAGCTATCTGTCGTGCTGGTGTAGCTATCTGTCGTGCTGGTGTAGCTATCTGTCGTGCTGGTGTAACTATCTGTCGTGCTGGTGTAGTTATCTGTCGTGCTGGTGTAGCTATCTGTCGTTCTGGTGTAGCTATCTGTCGTGCTGGTGTAGTTATCTGTCGTGCTGGTGAAGCTATCTGTCGTGCTGGTGTAGTTATCTGTCGTGCTGGTGAAGCTATCTGTCGTGCTGGTGTAGTTATCTGTCGTGCTGGTGAAGCTATCTGTCGTGCTGGTGTAGTTATCTGTCGTGCTGGTGAAGCTATCTGTCGTGCTGGTGTAGTTATCTGTCGTGCTGGTGAAGGACTGTGGATGTTGAGTTGTCCTGGAGTCAGGTCTGTTTTTCACTGTTTTTGTACACTTGTGACTGAATTAATCGTTCTTTATTTATCTTTACTGTCCTCTGCCATAGACTCCACTCAGTTCATCTCCTGTCAGTGCTATCATGGAACTTTTCTCTCCAGACATCGGCCACTTTAAATCCGCCATATTTGCCATCTCACGTACACGAATCACAATCGTTTTCCATTAGCGGAAGTGATAATTCGATGACCGGATGTGGCAGTGTCCGAGCGGAAGTTCTGAGAACGGCGTGAAATAATTGAGTTCAAATGAACCAATCGCTGAAGAACAGCTGCGGGCGGTTCCCCTGTACGGACCAATCAGGTTGTTTCTGCTAGCAAGTAATAACTGTCTCTTGTCAGACTGAAGCAGTTATTGTCTCTGCTGGCAGTAGAAACAGACAGGAGACTTTTCTGCTGTCGGTGGACTTTCCTCTCAAAAATAATTATTACTGTCTGCATGAAAATGAGTTGTCATGAACTGAATAATAGGAACAAATGGATTTTGTTTGCGTATAACACGTGTCTATCACGAGAGATAGCGAAGTGGAAATGTTTTCATCAAAATATTCCATTTATAAAGATCATATATTCAGTTCTGATGTCATAATACCATCTTGTTTGTCTCATATGACTTAATGGCTTTCTGTACACAGTTAACGGCTACCTATCTGTCTTTCTGGTTATATGTCTGTCTGGTTGTCTACTGTATGTCTGTCTTTCTATCTATCTATCTATCTATCTATCTATCTATCTATATCTATCTATCTCTATCTATCTATCTATCTATCTATCTATCTATCTATATCTATCTATCTGCTGGTCTGCTTCTATATCACATACAAAGCAAAAGAAAGAGCACCTAATAAGGGAGTAAACTGTAGAGAATACATAGAGTGGATATGAGTATGTACATGTGTACACTTGTACAACACGCGTCCATGGTCTAGGTGGAGATCAGAGACCAAGGATTCACACAAACAGAACCAAGGATTCACACAAACAGAACCAAGGATTCACACAAACAGAACCAAGGATTCACACAAACAGAACCAAGGATTCACACAAACAGAACCAAGGATTCACACAAACAGATCCAAGGATTCACACAAACAGAACCTGGAGAAAACACACAGCTGTTTCTTAGACAGAGGGCTCTGCTTCTGACATCTGAGGGCTGTAAATAGGAGTGTGTGTGTGTGTGAGTGTCTGTGAGTGTAAGTGTGTGTGTCCGAGTGTGAGTATGTGTGTGAGTGTGTGTGAGAGTGTGTGTGAATGTGAGTGTTGTGTGTGAGAGTGTGTGTGAATGTGAGTGTTGTGTGTGAGAGTGTGTGTGAATGTGAGTGTTGTGTGTGAGTGTGTGAGTATGTGTTTGAGTGAGTGTGGGAGTGTGTGTGTGTAATTGTGAGTGTGTGTGAATGTGTGTGTGTTTTATTACTGTAAAAGCTGCTAATTCTGAAAGAACATGATCAGCTGATGGTGTTTCTGTACAAATTGTTCTTGTTCTTCATTACGGAGTTGTCTCTTATACCGGCAGAGAAGGGCTCCACACAAACCTTAAATGTCTCTTATACCGGCAGAGAAGGGCTCCACACAAACCTTAAATGTCTCTTATACCGGCAGAAAAGGGCTCCACACAAACCTTAAATGTCTCTTATACCGGCAGAGAAGGGCTCCACACAAACCTTAAATGTCTCTTATACCGGCAGAAAAGGGCTCCACACAAACCTTAAATGTCTCTTATACCGGCAGAAAAGGGCTCCACACAAACCTTAAATGTCTCTTATACCGGCAGAGAAGGGCTCCACACAAACCTTAAATGTCACTTTATATGAACCAAATCTTAGAGCCCTGTCACGACATCTATTTTCACTCTTGTATACAAGACAAAACCAGACATAAGACAAAGAAAGAAAAGACAAGACACAAGACAAGACAAAGAAAGACAAATACAAGACAAGACACAAGACAAGACACAAGACAAAACAAAGAAAGACAAGACAAGACACACGATAAGACAAAGAAAGACAAGACAAAGACCGCTAGATCTGTGCGACAAAGGAAAAAATTGCCAGCCTTTTCATGCTTGTATTCTTCTAATGATGATGATGATGATGATGTTGATGATGATGATGATGATGTTGATGATGATGATGATGATGTTGATGTTTAGAACGCTGTTTGAGTTGATTGCCTTCCCAATGATGATGATAATACCGCTAACAATGATGATAATACTGCTAACAATGATGATAATACTGCTAATAATAATGATAATACTACTAATAATGATGATAAGACTGTTAATAATGATGATAATACTGCTAAAAATGATGATAATACTGCTAACAAAGATGTTAAGACTGTTAACAAAGATGGTAAGACTGCTAACAAAGATGGTTAGACTGCTAACAAAGATGGTAAGACTGTTAACAAAGATGGTTAGACTGTTAACAAAGATGGTAAGACTGCTAACAAAGATGGTTAGACTGCTAACAAAGATGGTAAGACTGTTAACAAAGATGGTTAGACTGCTAACAAAGATGGTAAGACTGCTAACAAAGATGGTTAGACTGTTAACAAAGATGGTAAGACTGCTAACAAAGATGGTTAGACTGTTAACAAAGATGGTAAGACTGCTAACAAAGATGGTAAGACTGCTAACGCATGGCTCTTATTGCTGTCCTCTTTCCCAACACTTAAATAAGAGAAACCATGTCCTCTTAGCTAGTAGCCATGTGCTACTGATTCTCTCCATGCACATTCACGCGGGTCCAAGCAACCAATGTCTCGTTTATTAGGCTGTTATGATACGTCTTACTGACACTGTATTAGGCTGTTATGATACGTCTTACTGGCAATGTATTACGCTGTTATGATCCGTCTTACTGACACTGTATTAGGCTGTTATGATACGTCTTACTGACACTGTATTAGGTTGTTATTACACGTCTTGCTGACACTGTATTAGGCTGTTATGACACGTCGTACTGACACTGTATTAGGCTGTTATGACATATATTGTTGACATTGTATTAGGCTGATATGACACATCTTGCTGACACTGTATTAGGCTGTTATAACACATCTTGGTGATATTGTATTAGGCTGTTATGACACACGTTGCTGACACTGTATTAGGCTGTTATGACACATCTTGCTGACACTCTATTAGGCTGTTATGACACACGTTGCTGACACTCTATTAGGCTGTTATGACACATCTTGCTGACACTCTATTAGGCTGTTATGACACACGTTGCTGACACTCTATTAGGCTGTTATGACACACGTTGCTGACACTCTATTAGGCTGTTATGACACACGTTGCTGACACTCTATTAGGCTGTTATGACACACGTTGCTGACACTCTATTAGGCTGTTATGACACACGTTGCTGACACTCTATTAGGCTGTTATGACACACGTTGCTGACACTCTATTAGGCTGTTATGACACACGTTGCTGACGCTCTATTAGGCTGTTATGACACATCTTGCTGACGCTGGATCGTTATACTCCTCATAAGTATCCTCCTCATCTCACATAATCTTCGCTTTCTTGCCATTAGCTCTCATCTTCTCAACATCAACCCTCACCTTTTCGATGTCAGTCCTGATCTTATCGCCATCAGTCTTTGTCTTCTCGCCATCAACACTCGCCTTCTCGCCATCAGCCCCCATATTCTCGCCACCAACACTCGCCTTCTCGCCATCAACCCCCATATTCTCGCCATCAACTTCATCTTCTCGCCATCAACACTCGCCTTCTCGCCTCAACACTCGCCTTCTAGCCATCAAGCCTCATCTTGTCAACATCAATCCTCGCCTTCTACCCATCAACCCTCATCTTCTCGCCATCAACACTCGCTTTCTCGAAATTAACCCTCATCTTCTCGCCGTCAACCTTTGCCTTCTCGCCATTAACCCTCATCTTCTCAACGTCACCCCTCGCCTTTACGCCATCAATCTTCATCTTCTTGCCATCAACTTTTCTCTTCTCACCATCAATCCTCATCTTCTCACTATCAACCCTCATCTTCTCAACGTCAACCCTCATCTTCTCACTATCAACCCTCATCTTCTCACCATCAACCCTCATCTTCTCACCATCAACCCTCATCTTCTCACCATCAACCCTCATCTTCTCACCATCAACCCTCATCTTCTCACCGTCAATCCTCATCTTCTCACCATCAACCCTCATCTTCTCATCATCAACCCTCATCTTCTTACCATCAACACTCATCTTCTCACCATCAACCCTCATCTTCTCACCATAAACCCTCATCTTCTCACCATAAACCCTCATCTTCTCATCATCAGCCCTCATCTTCTTACCATCAACACTCATCTTCTCACCATCAACCCTCATCTTCTCATCATCAACCCTCATCTTCTTACCATCAACACTCATCTTCTCACCATCAACCCTCATCTTCTCACCATAAACCCTCATCTTCTCATCATCAACCCTCATCTTCTCATCATCAGCCCTCATCTTCTTACCATCAACACTCATCTTCTCACCATCAACCCTCATCTTCTCAACGTCAACCCTCATCTTCTCACCATCAACCCTCATCTTCTCAACGTCAACCCTCATCTTCTCACCATCAACCCTCATCTTCTCAACGTCAACCCTCATCTTCTCAACGTCAACCATCTTCTCAACGTCAACCCTCATCTTCTTAACGTCAACCCTCATCTTCTCAACGTCAACCCTCATCTTCTTAACGTCAACCCTCATCTTCTCAACGTCAACCCTCGCCTTTTCGCTGACAGTCTTCGCCATCTTGCCACAAAATAAAAAAGAAAAGACTCATAAATTTGTCACGGATGCAATTACACGCTAGTACCACATTCTAGTACCACACTGAAGTATCACATTCAAGTATCTAAAACATCACATTCAAGAACCACAATGGAGTTTCACATTCAATTATCAAAATTATCACATTGAAGTTTCACATTCAAATATCAGAAATATCACATTCAAGTATCACGTCGAAGTATCACATTCTAGTACCACATTGAAGCATCACATTCAAGTACCACATTGAAGTTTCACATTCATGTACCACATTGAAGTTTCACATTCATGTACCACATTGAAGTTTCACATTCTAGTACCACAGTCTACTATCATATTCTAATTTCTTTCTGACATGAAGAAAATAAAATTGTATCTTGTTTTTTATATGCTAGTTAGTATTATCCTTGTCATCTCATTGTCAGGTTTTAGGGTCAGTGTTGGTCAAGCAAGCTAACTTTGTCCTGGCGAGCACACACGAATCTTTCTGCTCTAATACTTGCCAGATTGGCTTAATTTCATGGCTGTTTTTTTCCATGAAAAAAAAAACACGTCTATGGCCACGACTCTTGGCGTGTTTAATTTCTGGATAATTTTGGTTTTTATTTAATGAGATAGTCAGACTTTTTTGTTTGTTTGAGATCGCTGCTGCCAGATCTAGATATCTGCATGGAAAGTTTTTCTTTCAGACCGTGGGAGAAAGATCTTCAGGTAAATTAGGGCTCTCTAGTTTCACAAAAAGTTGGATAACTAACCAAAAAGAAGATCTCATAAAAAGTCGAAAAATTGACCAAAAAGAAGATCTTACAAAAAGTCGAAAAGCAACCAAAAAGAAGATCCCACAAAAGTCGAATAACTAAAGAAAAAAAGAAGATATAAAAAAGTCGGATAACTAGCCAAAAGTAAGATATCACAAAAAGAAAAAAAAAGTATTACCAAAAAGACGATCTCACAAAAGTCAAATAACTAACAAAAAAGATCTCACAAAAAGTCGAATACCAACCAAACAGAAGATCTCACAAAAGGTCGAATAATTAACTAAAAAGTTCTCACAAAAAGTCAGAAAACTAATCACAAAAAAGATCTCACAAAAAAGTCGAATAATTAACCAAAAGGAAGATCTCACAAAAAGTCGGATAACTAACAAAAAAATAAAAAACTCACAAAAAGTCGTATATCTAACCAAAAAAGAAAATTTCACAAAAAGTCGGATAACTAACCAACAACAACAAAAAAAATCTCACAAAAAGTCGTATATCTAACCAAAAAAGAAAATTTCACAAAAAGTCGGATAACTAACCAAAAAGAAGATCTCACAAAATAAATAAAGAAATAAAATCTCACAAAAAAGCAATATTTCAGCCTTCAGCCTTCTCCAGATAAAAGAGAACATACAAAATAACACAGAAACACAATGGATTTTTGTTTTCTAAATGCACTTTTATGTTAGAAACGTCCACAAGTTTATAACGAAATGATCTTACTTGATATAGATCTTTGCGCAAAAAACATACACTTGGTTAAGTCTATAAATAATGTGCAAGTTTAGATAAAAGATAAGCGTGTATTTTTTTAAGAACAAAATTCCATCCTAATCGTGTTATTTTGTCTAAAATATCTTCACACAATCCGGCTTATCGCTTTCTTTAGCTTGTGGCTGTCTGCTCACAAACTTATGATCTTCTTAAGCTTTAAGATATGAAGTTTTTTTTTCTTTTGTTTATCCAAGCATTGATGTATCTTGTACAGAGAAAATGTGTTCCACAGCCAACAAGTTTCTAGAATTCTCAGTGTATCGGTGCTGCTCTAAATCTGCGTGTTTTATAGTGCAGTTTGAAAATATTTTATATTTTAATAAAACTCTTATTCATGTTGACATTTAAAATATTTATCTATTGCTGTCCATTTTATTTCTGTCCACTGTATTGCTGTCCATTCTTTTCGGTCTATTTTATTTCTGTTTATTGTATTTCTGTCCATTATAGTTCTGTTCATTCTATTTCTATCCATTCTATTTCTGTCCATTCTATTTCTGTCCATTCTTTTTGTCCATTCTATTTCTGTCCATTCTATTTCTGTCTATTCTATTTCTATCCATTCTATTTCTGTCCATTCTAGTTCTGTCCGCAGTGTCTTTGGGTCGGGTTCTGGCAGTGTCAGGTTTTCCTCATCCGTTATTCTTCTATTTATCCCAAGTAGAATGTATTCCTCAAATCTCGCGCTTGTTAGATCTGTAGCCAATCCTTTGTTAGTTCTGTAGAGAATATTTTGTTAGTTCTGTAGCCAATCCTTTGTTAGTTCTGTAGAGAATATTTTGTTAGTTCTGTAGCCAATCCTTTGTTAGGCCATTATTTTGTTAGTTCTGTAATAAATCTTTTGTTAGTTCTGTAGAGAATATTTTGTTAGTTCTGTAGCCAGTATTTTGTTAATTCTGTAGCCAGTCTTTTGTTAGTTCTGCATCCAGTCTTTTATGACCAGCAGGATACTAATACTAGGACATCTGCTGATCTTATATTCGTGTCTTTCCTTGCTGCCCTGACATAAACATCTTATATTCGTGTCTTTCCTTGCTGACCTGACATAAACATCTTATATTTGTGTCTTTCCTTGCTGCCCTGACATAAACATCTTATATTCGTGTCTTTATTTGCTGACCTGACATAAACATCTTATATTTGTGTCTTTCCTTGCTGCCCTGACATAAACATCTTATATTCGTGTCTTTCCTTGCTGACCTGACATAAAAATCTTATATTTGTGTCTTTCCTTGCTGCCCTGGCATAAACATCTTATATTCGTGTCTTTCCTTGCTGCCCTGACATAAATATCTTATATTTGTGTCTTTCCTTGCTGCCCTGACATAAACATCTTATATTTGTGTCTTTCCTTGCTGCCCTGACATAAACATCTTATATTTGTGTCTTTCCTTGCTGCCCTGACATAAACATCTTATATTCGTGTCTTTCCTTGCTGCCCTGACATAAATATGTTATATTTGTGTCTTTCCTTGCTGCCCTGACATAAACATCTTATATTTGTGTCTTTCCTTGCTGCCCTGACATAAAAATCTTATATTTGTGTCTTTCCTTGCTGACCTGACATAAAAATCTTATATTTGTGTCTTTCCTTGCTGCCCTGACATAAACATTTTTATTTTGTGTCTTTACTTGCTGAGCTGATATAAACATTTACATTCCTGCATCTGTGCTATTTCGGGATACATGTCCTAATTAACATAGTCACCAGCATGCTACTCTCAGGATAGAAAGTAGTCACCAGTAGCTACTCTCAGGATAGAAAGTAGTCACCAGTAGCTACTCTCAGGATAGAAAGTAGTCACCAGTAGCTACTCTCAGGATAGAAAGTAGTCACCAGTAGCTACTCTCAGGATAGAAAGTATTCACTAACATATTTATGTCAGGATAGAAAGTAGTCACCAACATATTTCTGTCAGGATAGAAGGTAGTCATCAGCATGTTTCTATCAGGATAGAAAGTAGTCACCAACATATTTCTGTCAGGATAGAAAGTAGTCACCAACATATTTCTGTCACGATAGAAAATAGTCTCCAGGAAGCTTATCAGAAGATGTTGAGTGTTTGTTGGTATTGTGTTTGTATACATTTTATACTTAGTTTCATGGTCTTATGTGACCTGGCCTGTACTCTCTCACCAGAACATGTTTCACAACGTTTATACTTGGATTTATTACATGTTCATCATTTCCCAGCATTAACAATTCACTCACAAACTCTGTATTCCCAGCATTAACAATTCGCTCATAAACTCTGTATTCCTAGCATTAACAATTCACTCACAAACTCTGTATTCCCAGCATTAACAATTCGCTCATAAACTCTGTATTCCCAGCATTAACAATTCGCTCATAAACTCTGTATTCCCAGCATTAACAATTCGCTCATAAACTCTGTATTCCCAGCATTAACAATTCGCTCATAAACTCTGTATTCCCAGCATTAACAATTCGCTCATAAACTCTGTATTACCATGCATTAACAATTCACTCATAAACTCTGTATTCCTAGCATTAACAATTCGCTCATAAACTCTGTATTCCTAGCATTAACAATTCGCTCATAAACTCTGTATTCCTAGCATTAACAATTCACTCATAAACTCTGTATTACCATGCATTAACAATTCACTCATAAACTCTGTATTCCTAGCATTAACAATTCACTAATAAACTCTGTATTCCTAGCATTAACAATTCACTCATAAACTCTGTATTCCTAGCATTAACAATTCACTCATAAACTCTGTATTCCCAGCATTAACAATTCACTCATAAACTCTGTATTCCCAGCATTAACAATTCACTCATAAACTCTGTATTCGCAGCATTAACAATTCACACATAAACTCTGTATTCCCAGCATTAACAATTCACTCATAAACTCTGTATTCCCAGCATTAACAATTCACTCATAAACTCTGTATTCCCAGCATTAACAATTCACTCATAAACTCTGTATTCCTAGCATTAACAATTCACTCACAAACTCTGTATTCCCAGCATTAACAATTCGCTCATAAACTCTGTATTCCCAGCATTAACAATTCGCTCATAAACTCTGTATTCCCAGCATTAACAATTCGCTCATAAACTCTGTATTCCCAGCATTAACAATTCGCTCATAAACTCTGTATTCCCAGCATTAACAATTCGCTCATAAACTCTGTATTACCATGCATTAACAATTCACTCATAAACTCTGTATTCCTAGCATTAACAATTCGCTCATAAACTCTGTATTCCTAGCATTAACAATTCACTCATAAACTCTGTATTCCTAGCATTAACAATTCACTCATAAACTCTGTATTACCATGCATTAACAATTCACTCATAAACTCTGTATTCCTAGCATTAACAATTCACTCATAAACTCTGTATTCCTAGCATTAACAATTCACTCATAAACTCTGTATTCCTAGCATTAACAATTCACTCATAAACTCTGTATTCCCAGCATTAACAATTCACTCATAAACTCTGTATTCCCAGCATTAACAATTCACTCATAAACTCTGTATTCCTAGCATTACACGAGTCACTCATAAACTCTGTATTCCTAGCATTAACAATTCACTCATAAACTATGTATTCCTAGCATTAACAATTCACTCATAAACTCTGTATTCCTAGCATTAACAATTCACTCATAAACTCTGTATTCCTAGCATTAACAATTCACTCATAAACTCTGTATTCCTAGCATTAACAATTCACTCATAAACTCTGTATTCCTAGTATTAACAATTCACTCATAAACTCTGTATTCCTAGCATTAAAGGATCACTCATAAATTATGTATTCCCAGCAGTAACCGATCACTCATAAATTATGTATTCCCATCATTAACTGATTACTAATAAATTCTCTGTTCCTTGCATGAATTGATCACTCATAAATTCTCTATTCCCTGCATGAATTGATCACTCATAAATTCTCTATTCCCTGCATGAATTGATCACTCATAAATTCTCTATTCCCTGCATGAATTGATCACTCATAAATTCTCTGTTCCCTGCATGAATTGATCACTCATAAATTCTCTGTTCCCTGCTGAATGAGTTGCCCGTATTTTCTCTGTTCCCAGTGTGACATGGCGGTAGCGACCCGCGCTTTCTTTGACACGATGGCCGACAGCTCCACCACCACGGCCATGCTGTTTGGCGACGCATGTTACAATGTGACTGGTCCGATGGTTCAGATAGCCCACCAGTGGAGGATGTTCCAAGTCAGTCTGTGCTTCTTTGTCTGTATGTGTTTTATTTGTCTGTCTGTCTCTGCGTCTCTATGTCAGTCTGTGTGTTTCTTTGTCTGTCTGTCTGTCTGTCTGTATGACTCTCTGTCTGTGTGTTTACTTTTTCTGTACCTGCGATTCTTTGCCTGTCTGTGCGCTTCTTTGTCTGTCTGTGTGTTTCTCTGTCTGTCTGTGTGTTTCTCTGTCTGTCTGTGCGCTTCTTTGTCTGTCTGTGTGTTTCTCTGTCTGTCTGTGTTTTTCTCTGTCTGTCTGTGCGCTTCTTTCTCTGTCTGTGTGTTTCTCTTTCTGTCTCTGTGTTTCTCTGTCTGTCTGTGCGCTTCTTTGTCTGTCTGTGTGTTTCTCTGTCTGTCTGTGTGTTTCTCTGTCTGTCTGTTCGCTTCTTTGTCTGTCTGTGTGTTTCTCTGTCTGTCTGTGTGTTTCTCTGTCTGTCTGTGTGTTTCTCTGTCTGTCTGTGTGTTTCTCTGTCTGTCTGTGTGTTTCTCTGTCTGTCTGTATGTTTCTTTGTCTGTCTGTGTGTTTCTCTGTCTGTATGTGTGTTTCTTTGTCTGTCTATGTGTTTTTCTGTCTGTATGTGTGTTTCTTTCCCCCGTGTGGTACCCGGGATCTGCAAAGAATAGGACCACTGTACCCTACCATGCATGATCGTAAAAGGCGACTAAGGAGGGTTCAGCATAGGGCCAGCAACCCTATCTGGTAAAAAAAAAACTATCAGACTGCTACAGAAACGGAAGCAAGGGAAAAAGCGAATGCAGGTAGAAGGAGAAATGCGTATCAGTAAACTGAGCCAATGAAGGTTGTGGATGAAAGCCAGCCACTGGAAGTCCCCAGCCCGACTGCAGACCTCCTGGAACCTAAACACAAGATGCAAATAGGCAGCTGGAATGTAAGAACACTAAACCAGACTGGAAAACTAGCACAAACCATCAAGGAAATGCACAGATACAAACTAGACATACTAGGAATACAAGAAGCAAGATGGACAGGACAAAGCAGAAGGAAATTAACAACACAGCACACAGAAGATACAATAATATGGTCAGGTAAAGAAGATCTTCACGAAGGAGGAGTAGCATTGATTATAACAAAAGAAGCATCAAGAGCATTGCTGAAATGGACCCCAATAAATGAGAGATTATTATATGCATGCTTCAACTCAAGATTCACTAAGCTGTCTATTATAGTTTGTTATGCACCAACAGAAGCAGCTGAAGAGAAATTAAAAGAAGATTTTTACAACAGCCTCCAAGCCACAGTAGAAACAATACCCAAGCATGATATGCTACTCATCTTGGGCGATTTCAATGCAAAAGTAGGTGAAGGAAATGAAGATAGAAGAAGAATCATGGGAAGAGAAGGAATCGGAGAAATAAATGAAAATGGAGAAAGACTGTGCAGTTTCTGTGAAGAAAACATGATGACCATCGGAAGGACAATTTTCCAACACAAAAACATCCATAAGGTGACTTGGAGGTCACCAGATAAAACCACAGAAAACCAAATTGATCACATACTAATAAACAACAAGTGGAAACGGTCACTACAAGATGTGCGAGCAAGGAAAGGAGCAGATGTAGGAAGTGATCACAACCTTCTGGTAGCAAAAATAAAACTAAAATTAAGGAAAGCCAAAATCGGAGAACACAGAAAGATACGTTTTGATACAAGAAAACTGATAGACCAGCAAACAAGAAATGAATTCTCAATAATACTTAAGAACTGCTTCAGTGTCCTACAAGACGAAGCAGAAATGTCCATATTAGAGTTCAATAAAACACTACAGGAAACAGCAAAAGAGGTGCTGGGATATCGGAAAAGGAGAAAAGAGGAATGGATAAGTGAGACCACATGGGAAAAGATAGAACAAAGAAATGAAATCAAGAAAAAATTACTGAACACCAAATCACAACGGCTTAAAGAACGTGTTTTAAGTAATTATGCACAAAAAGACAAAGAAGTGAAGGAATCATGCCGTCAAGATAAACGTCAATATTATGACAACTTAGCAGAAACAGCAGAGAAAGCAGCATATACAAATGACATGAAAACCATATATAAAATCACAAAGCAGATGACAGGTAACTTCAACACAAGATGTGAAAGTGCAGTAAGGACACAAAATGGACAACTGGTCAGTGGAGAAAGAGAAAAAATTGAAAGATGGAGGGAACACCCTACTAAACAGAACACAAGCAGCACAAACAATAGACATACCTGAAGCAAAAACGGAACTAAACATCAATACAGGACCAATAACAATAAATGAAGTAAAGGAGGCGATAAAGAAGCTAAAATCAGACAGGGCACCAGGTGAAGATGAAGTGACTGCTGAGATGTTGAAAGCAGAAGAAACAGAAACACCAAAACAACTTTGCCGGATATTACAACAAATTTGGGATCTAGAAAAAGCCCCAGAGGAGTGGAAAACTGGGCTTATAGTAAAACTACCAAAGAAGGGTGACCTCAGAGATTGCGGGAACTGGAGAGGCATTACCCTACTGCCACTCACCAGTAAAGCATTTTGCAGAATAATCATCAACAGAATTGTACCAACACTTGAGAAAAAACTTCAGAAAGAGCAGGAAGGATTTAGGAAAGGAAGATCATGCATAGACCACATATTTGTACTTAGACAAATATTAGAACAGGCAAATGAGTGGCATAGCACAACATATGCATTATTCATAGAGTTTGAGAAAGCCTTTGACAGTGTCAACAGAGATGTACTGTGGAAAATCCTAAGATGGCATGGCCTCCCCCATAAAATAGTTAATGTAATCAAAGCCCTATACGAGGGTTTTCAGTGCAAAGTTATCTGTGAAGAACATACCTCCAGCAGCTTTAGGGTACAAACAGGAGTGAAACAGGGATGTGTACTATCACCAACATTATTTATCTTGGCAGTAGACTGGTTAATGAAGGAGGCAACATCAGACAAACGCAGAGGATTACAATGGACCCCTGACACAGTGCTGGAGGACCTTGACTTTGCGGACGACATTTGTCTATTATCAAGCAGTCACAAAGATATGCAAGAGAAAATAAACAAGCTAACTCAGAATGCAAACAACGTAGGACTAAAGATCAACGTAGGAAAGACAAAGTTAATGAAGCAAAATGTGAACAACAGAAATGTACTCAGAGTAGATAACAGGTTAGTGGAGGAGGTCAACGAATTTGTATACCTTGGCAGCAGAGTAGTAGAAAAAAGAGACAGCACAGAGGACATCAACAGCAGACTTACTAGAGCAAACCAGGCTTTTGCAATGCTGCAGACTATGGAAATAAAACAAACTAAGCATAAATATGAAAATCAGGATATTTAAGAGTAATGTTCTAAGTGTACTACTCTATGGTAGTGAATGCTGGAAAATCACCAAAACCATAGAAAACAAGTTGAATTCTTTCCAGACTAAATGTTTACGAAGAATTAGAACAATATTTTGGCCAAACACCATAAGAAATAACATTTTATTAGCAGAAATGCAGATGAAGCCACTGACAACAATTATTGAGGAAAGACGCTGGCGATGGTTGGGACATGTGCTCCGAATGACTGATAACTCACTACCAAAAATAGCACTAAGATGGACACCACAGGGGAACAGAAGTAAGGGTAGACCAAAAGAGACATGGAGAAGAACAACAGCAAGGATGTTGAGCAATAGAGGGCTCACCTGGGCAAGAGCAGACAAAAAAGGCGAAGGACAGGCATTTGTCGAAAACCTTTGCGGAAGCCCCATGTGCCCTTGGCACTTAAGGTTCAGAGAGAGAGAGGGAGAGAGGGAGAGAGAGAGAGAGAGATGTGTTTTTTTGTCTATCTGTCTATTTATCTGTGTGCCTGTGTGTTTCTTTCTATCTGTTTTTGGCTTGCCTATGTGTTTCTTCGTCTGTCTGTCTGCGTTTCTTTGTCTGTCTGTCTATGTGTTTCTTTGTCACCTTAGTGTTTCTTTGTCTGTCTATTTGTTTCTTTGTCTATCCGCCTGTCTGTGTGTTTATTTGTCTGACTCTCTGTATTTTTATTTCTCTGTCTGTCTATATGTTTCTCTCTCTGTCTCTCTGTCTGTCTATATGTTTATGTGTCTGTCTGTCTATGTGTTTATTTGCCTGTCTGTCTGTTTCTTTGTCTGTCAAGTCTGTATTTCTTTTGTTTGTCTGTCTATGTATTTCATTTTCTGTTTTTTTGTTTTTTTGTCTGTCTGTATGTTTCTTGTCTGTCAGTGTGTTTCTTTGTCTGTCTGTATGTTTCTTTGTCTCTCTGTCTGTCTCTATTTTTCTTTCTATGTCTGTCTATGTGTTTCTTTGTTTATCTGTCTGTATGTTTATTTATCTGTCGGTATATGTGTTTGGCAGTGTGGTTGTTGTATTTTCAACAAAATCTTCAAAATCGTCCTATGTTTCCCATAAATACATACATGGACCCCAAACTGCAGCCCTCAAAAATATAGCAACCCAGGTTCTAGCCCTTTCATCTGTGTCCAGCTTGCTACACTATGAACTGTACCTAATAACAGTAAGGCAGTTGGACACAGTAGGTTTTCACATACGTATGAACAAGTCGTAACCACATAATAATCATTGCAAATAATAATCAATTTTAATCACGAAACAGGAAATATATCACACAAATTGTCTGCATCACGAACAAGAACACACAACCGGGAAAGAAGAGACATTTCATGTAATCAAATCAGTCAGTCAGTCATTTGCATGTCCCTTGCGGAACTTTGCCTCCCTAACAGATCTCCTGTGGGCCTCTCGGTTGTGAGCAAGATGGCCTGCTGCTGATTCATCCATTTGCAGAACATCAACGATGTCTTGCAGCCATCTTCGCTTGGTCTTCCTCTCTTTCTTTCTCCAATTATGTACCCTTTCAAGTCAAGACGGTCTAATCTAAACTATCATGACGTTTAATGTGTCAAAAATATTTAAGTTTTCTTTGTTTAATCCTCTTTACTAGCCAGCCTTCTTCAATATTAAGTTCTTGTAGTATGGATATATTTGTTCTTTTTTGTGTCCATGATATTTGAAGAACTCTTCTGTAGCATTTACATTCAAAGGCATTTATGTGTTTCTCAGCTGTTTTGTTAAGTGTCCAGGTCTCACAGGCATATGTTGCGATGGGAAAGATACATGTCCTTAAAAATCTTATTTTTGTAGTTCTGTCTGTTCCTCTCCACACATTATTTAGTTGTTTTACTTTCTGAAGAGCAATAGATGTCCTCCATTTAATTTCCCTCATTGTATCTCCATTATTATTTAGTAATGATCCACGATATTCAAAACTCTCCACCTCTTCCAATTTTCCCTCATTGATACAGATTCCAGCTGCCTGATTTATTGTGTCAGTTGTCATCAACTTAGTTTTCTTCGCATTAAGATAGAGGTTTTGGAAATCAAATCACATTACAAAAATAACTGTCACTTTATGTGACTCTCATATTAACTATACATCTACTTTAAAAAACTGGTCCTTCTTCACATAGAAAGCCTCACTATGCTGTTTTGTGCATTCGCACTGATGTTCAACATTTCTGTCTTCTTCTCAACACAAAGCTACGTCAACAACCCGTGAGTTAACATCCATATTCTTAGCAATACGTGTTATGTTCGTGCTAACTGGTGAAACATCACATTCACTTTGCCATCACCAAATTATCACTCTGAAATGAAATATCACAAGATATGAAATACGAAACATGAATGAAAAGTTGCGACATTATATGTTTATGACAGATGAACACTGACAGAAGTATAAGTGCACAAAACGTCAAAGAACATTCACATCAATAGTTTTGATAACATACGTGATGCGCACGTAACACATAACACAACAAATGGCAAATGTTAATGCAAATGTAGTCAATCAGATATATCAAATATGACAAATGAAGTCAATAGTGATGGTTTTCATGATATACCTATCTTAACTACATCTAGATAACACTGAACATAGTTCACCACGAAATACGACTTCGTTACACAAAACAATGAGCAAAACCTATTCTAACAAAACCTACATTTAAATTGTACATAAACTAACACTAGACATACGACAGCTTACACAACCTTGAGCATGGCACAGGAGGAGATCATCGCAGAGAACGATACAACCAAATATACACTGATCCATAAAACAATAACATCATGCTCCCTCACTATAGTCCTGTCCTTACCTCCCCACAAACAACGGACGAGTGACTGGTCAACTACATATTCTAACCGAACTACACACAAGCAAGTCACATACCCGAAAACCACCAATTGTTTCTTTGACCTTTCCGGTCGACCGCTCCGAGAACACCAAAGCCAGCAACTTGACAGTAGTCCCAGCTACCTATGACATGTTTGTATACTTGATGTTTTGTTTAGTTTCAGTTGTCTATGACATGTTTGTATGGTTGATCTTCTGTCTGGGTCATTTATGATATGTTTGTATAGTTGATCTTCTGTCTGGGTTACTTGTCTATGATATGTTTGTATAGTTGATCTTCTGTCTGGGTTCACTTGTCTATGATATGTTTGTATAGTTGATCTTCTGTCTGGGTTCACTTGTCTATGATATGTTTGTATAGTTGATCTTCTGTCTGGGCTGTCTACGATATGTTTGTATAGTTGATCTTCTGTCTGGGCTGTCTACGATATGTTTGTATAGTTGATCTTCTGTCTGGGCTGTCTACGATATGTTTGTATAGTTGATGTTATGTTTGGGTTCCAGCTGTCGTATGCGGACACAGACCCCACGCTGTCTGACAGAGACCAGTTTCCCAACTTCTACCGGACTGTGCCAAGCGAAAGCGACTTCAACCCTGCCCGCCTGGCTCTGCTGCAGAACTTCAACTGGACCACAGTCGGCACTCTCTTCCAGGACGCCAAGTTGGGGGAGGCTAGACATGGATACGTACGTGCTTTTTGTTGTCTTCGTTAGAGTTTCGTTAAAATGTTCACATACATGTCAGAGTTCCGTTACAACCTCTACATACAGGTCAGAGTTCCGTTACAACCTCCACATAATGTCAAAGTTCTGTTACAACCTCCACATACAGGTCAAAGTTCCGTTACAACCTCCACGTACATGTCAAAGTTCTGTTACAACCTCCACATACAGGTCAGAGTTCCGTTACAACCTCTACATTATGTCAAAGTTCTGTTACAACCTCCACATAATGTCAAAGTTCTGTTACAACCTCCACTTACATGTCAAAGTTCCGTTACAACCTCCACGTACATGTCAAAGTTCTGTTACAACCTCCACATACAGGTCAAAGTTCTGTTACAACCTCCACATACATGTCAAGGTTCTGTTACAACCTCCACATACATGTCAAAGTTCTGTTACAACCTCCACGTACATGTCAAAGTTCTGTTACAACCTCCACGTACATGTCAAAGTTCTGTTACAACCTCCACATAATGTCAAAGTTCTGTTACAACCTCCACGTACATGTCAAAGTTCCGTTACAACCTCCACGTACATGTCAAAGTTCTGTTACAACCTCCACATACATGTCAAAGTTCTGTTACAACCTCCACATAATGTCAAAGTTCTGTTACAACCTCCACATAATGTCAAAGTTCTGTTACAACCTCCACGTACATGTCAAAGTTCTGTTACAACCTCCACATACATGTCAAAGTTCTGTTACAACCTCCACATACAGGTCAAAGTTCTGTTACAACCTCCACATACATGTCAAGGTTCTGTTACAACCTCCACATACATGTCAAAGTTCTGTTACAACCTCCACGTACATGTCAAAGTTCTGTTACAACCTCCACGTACATGTCAAAGTTCTGTTACAACCTCCACATAATGTCAAAGTTCTGTTACAACCTCCACGTACATGTCAAAGTTCCGTTACAACCTCCACGTACATGTCAAAGTTCTGTTACAACCTCCACATACATGTCAAAGTTCTGTTACAACCTCCACATAATGTCAAAGTTCTGTTACAACCTCCACATAATGTCAAAGTTCTGTTACAACCTCCACGTACATGTCAAAGTTCTGTTACAACCTCCACATAATGTCAAAGCTCTGTTACAACCTCCACGTACATGTCAAAGTTCCGTTACAACCTCCACATACATGTCAAAGTTCTGTTACAACCTCCACGTACATGTCAAAGTTCTGTTACAACCTCCACATAATGTCAAAGTTCTGTTACAACCTCCACGTACATGTCAAAGTTCCGTTACAACCTCCACATACATGTCAAAGTTCTGTTACAACCTCCACATACATGTCAAAGTTCTGTTACAACCTCCACGTACATGTCAAAGTTCTGTTACAACCTCCACATAATGTCAAAGTTCTGTTACAACCTCCACGTACATGTCAAAGTTCCGTTACAACCTCCACGTACATGTCAAAGTTCTGTTACAACCTCCACGTACATGTCAAAGTTCTGTTACAACCTCCACGTACATGTCAGACTGATTTATCTCTGTTTAGTTCCCAGTAAGAGCACGCATATGTTGATTTTTTACACTTACACGTAAAATATGTGTATGTAAATAACACTTACTTCTTATTATCAAATCATTATCGTAAATGAGATGCAATTTTTTTTCAAACTCACATCATCTTGTTATAAATAACACACAAAACATACAAACACATATAACAACCTCGCTATCAGTGGCTTCTCATACATTTCCCATCATTATCATCATCATCTTGTGCATGATCTCACTAAGTTTGGCTTCTCATAGATTTCCCATCATTATTATCATCATCTTGTGCATGATCTCACTAAGTTTGGATTCTCATACATTTCCCATCATTATCATCATCATCTTGTGCATGATCTCACTAAGTTTGGCTTCTCATACATTTCCCATCATTATTATCATCATCTTGTGCATGATCTCACTAAGTTTGGATTCTCATACATTTCCCATCATTATTATCATCATCTTGTGCATGATCTTATTAAGTTTGGCTTCTCATAGATGTCCCATCATTATCATCATCATCTTGTGCATGATCTTACTAAGTTTGGCTTCTCATAGATTTCCCGTCATTATCATCATCTTGTGCATGATCTTACTAAGTTTGGCTTCTCATAGATGTCCCATCATTATCATCATCATCTTGTGCATGATCTTACTAAGTTTGGCTTCTCATAGATGTCCCATCATTATCATCATCATCTTGTGCATGATCCTACTAAGTTTGGCTTCACTTTCTGCAGTGCCAGGGCTACCACACACGGCCAGTGTCAGCCATTTAGTGTGTAGAAGTGGCGGTGACCTACAAGGTCATAATGGCCTTGCCTGATAAATAAAGTTCTCATGGCTGTGACTGTGGGACTGTTCTGTGATTATGGGACTGTTCTGTGACTGTGGGACTGTTCTGTGATTATGGGACTGTTCTGTGACTGTGGGACTGTTCTGTGATTATGGGACTGTTCTGTGACTGTGGGACTGTTCTGTGACTGTGGGCTGTTCTGTGACTGTGGGCTGTTCTGTGATTATGGGACTGTTCTGTGACTGTGGGACTGTTCTGTGACTGTGGGCTGTTCTGTGATTATGGGACTGTTCTGTGACTGTGGGACTGTTCTGTGACTGTGGGACTGTTCTGTGACTGTGGGGCTGTTCTGTGACTGTGGGACTGTTCTGTGACTGTGGGACTGTTCTGTGACTGTGGGGCTGTTCTGTGATTATGGGACTGTTCTGTGACTGTGGGACTATTCTGTGACTGTGGGATTGTTCTGTGATTATGGGACTGTTCTGTGACTGTGGGACTATTCTGTGACTGTGGGGCTGTTCTGTGATTATGGGACTGTTCTGTGACTGTGGGACTATTCTGTGACTTTGGGGCTGTTCTGTGATTATGGGACTGTTCTGTGACTGTGGGACTATTCTGTGACTGTGGGGCTGTTCTGTGATTATGGGACTGTTCTGTGACTGTGGGACTGTTCTGTGACTGTGGGGCTGTTCTGTGATTATGGGACTGTTCTGTGACTGTGGGACTATTCTGTGACTGTGGGATTGTTCTGTGATTATGGGACTGTTCTGTGACTGTGGGACTATTCTGTGACTGTGGGGCTGTTCTGTGATTATGGGACTGTTCTGTGACTGTGGGACTATTCTGTGACTGTGGGGCTGTTCTGTGATTATGGGACTGTTCTGTGACTGTGGGACTATTCTGTGACTGTGGGGCTGTTCTGTGATTATGGGACTGTTCTGTGACTGTGGGACTATTCTGTGACTGTGGGGCTGTTCTGTGATTATGGGACTGTTCTGTGACTGTGGGACTATTCTATGACTGTGGGACTGTTCTGTGACTATGGGACTGTTCTGTGACTGTGGGACTGTTCTGTGACTGTGGGGCTGTTCTGTGACTATGGGGCTGTTCTGTGATTGTGAGGCTGTTCAATGACTGGGACTGTTCTGCGACTGTGAAACTGTTTTGTGACTGTGAGACTGTTCTGTGACTGTGAGACTGTTCTGTGACTGTGAGACTGTTCTGTGACTGTGAGACTGTTCTGTGACTGTGAGACTGTTCTGTGAGAGTTTTCTGTGACTTTGGGACTAGTAAAATGACTGAGGGACTGTTCTATGATTGTGGCACTGTTCTGCGATTGTGAGATTGTTCTTTAATTTTACATACATCATCCTGTGACATCAACTTTAATCTTCAGTGTGTCACTTCATTTTGGACTTCTGTTTTCCTGTGATTAGCATGGCAAGTTATTTTAGTCCAGTAACTGTTGTTATTTTGCTCATTATATATATGACATTATGTAATATATGTTATATTGTAATATCTGTTTGAAAATATTATAACAACAGGAAAAATATAAGGAAGAAGATCAAGAGGAAGACCAAGAGAAATGATACTGGACAGTCTGACGGGATGGTGTGAGAGGAGATCACCAACTGAGCTGATGGCCTGCATGAAGGAT